>JACSYO010000249.1:1147500-1185000 GCA_016806645.1 Ophiodon elongatus | reverse complement strand
CACTTTGATCGCAAACAGCAGGAGGCTCTTTGGCGTTTGCTTTTTTCATGCTCAGGATTTAAAAAATTTGTGCATTTCATGACACATAACAGAGGCATCAGTGTGACTTAGGAGGAGCATTCCTTTCTATGTAAAGCTGCTTCAGACTGATGTCTCTCTGGGTCCATAAAAGTGTCGAGCCGTGGCACGCTAAGAACATTGTTTTTCTTTTCTTAAGTCTTCTTCTTGTTCGCGATGTAGTTTTTGTTGTCGTTATTGTTGTTGTTATTGTGGGTTTTCCACCCCAACCCTACTGTGTCGCAAGCCCCCTCTACGACACATTCACGCACGCATACACACACACACCCCACCCCACATGCCTCGGGAGACAATGTCTTCAATGAAATCTGGAAGAGCGCTCCAGCAGGGTTACACGAGAGATCTGCGTGTGTCTGAGGAGCAGATGCATGTCAGACGGAGACGGGCAGGTAGAGAGTGGAGGGCGAGGCGAGGTTTTGATGTGCAGCAGGCGCCGTGCTCTTGCTGAGGTGAGCCCTCAGCAAGAGCTGCGTGCCGAAGAACGGGACGAGCGAGTCGGCGCCAGGCGAGACATGAGAGTTAAAAGAGTGAATGAACAGAGACTCGGCGTGTCGCTGCTGAGAAGACAGGGAACGGAGGAACGGATGAGAGGAGGAGGAGGAGGAAGGAAGGAAGGGGGTTGCCCTGACACAACATGTGGAGCTGCTACTACATCAAGCACTCATGTGCAAGAGCCGAGTGGTTTTCTACCCAGCAACTCGCCCTCTCGCCCCCCTGCGTCTCGCTCACACTCACACGCTCACACCATGACCTCCCCCTCTTTGCCAGCAGACAGCTCTCGCCAAATGGCAGCTCATGGTGCGATGCAAGCACCAACCGGTGTGTGTGTGTGTGTGTGTGTGTGTGTGTGTGTGTGTGTGTGTGTGTGTGTGTGTAAGACATGGGTCGAGGGTTGACGGAGGGAGGCAGTGACGGGCACTTGTTTTTGCCGTGTTCACGTACTGTGAACTAATGAACGAAGAGAGAAGGTACTCATGCATACGCAAAACCCACAGCACACACGCAAAAATACAAACGCGCGCACGCACACAGCGATGGCACGTGGCGGCGCCGAGTGTGTGAAGCGACTACTTCGTGTGTGTAAAACTCATAAGAGCGGTGTGTTTGCAGGCGATGGAGTCAAGCTGTGCTCAGATTGAAGTTTTTTTGGCAGCGGGACTCCAGACCGCTGCACCGTGACCCACTAAGAAACAAGGCCAGTGTGTTACTGGGTCTCACACCCACTGTGAAGCCACCACACACGCCTTCAGACACACACACACACACACACACACACAGAGGGACAAACATGCCAGCAGCAAAAGATGAAAGACATGCAAGGAGCTTAATAAAAGGAACACACAAAAAAAGGCACACACATTCACTAATGCATGCATTTACTGTTTCATTATAAGCACATTATATACACATCTTGCTGCTTTAATAGATTCATAACATACATGTTTGCTCCAACTGTAACCGTCGACACACACACATAAAAACGCATTTTCCTCGGAGAGGTGAAATCAGTGGTGAAGAGATATGAAGAGATATCGCTTGTAGCTTTCTGTAAATTACCGTCATATTTCAACATGCGTAGTTCTGTGTGTGTGTGTGTGTGTGTAGGCAGCCAGGCTCCGAGCATGAAGGCAGATGATCCCCGGTTGGGGTTTTGATGTTGCAGTGTGTGTGGGAGTCGACACACAAGAGGTGGAGTGCTCCTTTTAACATGTGTGGGAAGATCTCATGCGTTTCTGTCAACATCTTCAGCCCGACATACGCTCATGCATGCAAAACAGATCGATCAGCAGACAGGTACTAGCACGGGCGTCGTAGATACAACACGCTGGAGTCAAGGAAGACATGTGAGACAATTGGCGTTAAAATAGAAAGTAGGAAAAAAACAGACAAAAGCAAGCTGTTTGAGAACAGAAAAGAACTAAGCGAGAGAGATATTGTACAGACAGTCTCCTGAGTTTTTTCCCCCTCTCTCAGGGCTGATTGGGGTCTCTCTACCATTAACCAAGTGTAGACAGGGAGGGCCAGTCGGCCCCTCAGCTTTTATAAGGCTGCCTGATAATAAGGACTGGTGCCTTGGAGGAATGCAGAGGAAGGAATGTGCTGTTGACATGTCTGCACTCCTTAAACGCTGCTTTTATGAATATGTATCTGCTTATCAAACACATCCTGGCACTTCTCTGAGACAATGCAGGGCGGCCGGATGCAACCCTACTTTCCCACTTTTGAAATTCACCAGAAGCTTCTCCCCTGAGTCTCTTCAACCTGGCCTCCCAATCTGCTTTTCTAACGCACTCAACGATGGGAAAGTACAAGAGCCGACTCTTTTCCTGTTGCTGGTTATACGCTTGCCAGTTGTGAGCGTCTTGGCAAAGTAATTAATTTGGTCTTCTATCAGTTGTAATTTTAACTGGAGAGAAGTTTGAAAAACACTGTAAGTGTGCTTATAATTAGCCACAAGAAGAGTGGCATCAGTTGGTTTAGAAAGGACACAACCGCAGGCATTTCTGACATGCAGCTAAACAAAGACCTAATGAGAGTCATGTAGTCTCTATAGCAACATTATCACACGAAGATATTTGTCCTTATGCCAGGCATGGAAATAGATGGAGATACAGAAATACATCCAACAAAACAGAGTGTTTATAGCCCACATATAAAGATGGAAACGTGTGAGGGGAGAGCGAATGGGCAGAAAATAGCCAGGGTTTGTGAATGAGACTGTGTGTGCCGGACCGTTGGCTCTCTCCCACCCTCATTGATGTGCCGGTCCATAAACACTCGGCCGTGACTCAGGCTCCCCAGTGGGCCGCGGAGCAGTGGCTGATGGGTAGATGATCTGAGCCACACAGCTGCCGCAGCTCAAGGTGAGCTGCCCAGGGCGCATAAATCTGCATGGATAATGAGGAGCCACCGCAAAGGGCCCACTTAGAGCCATTACACAACGTTTGTGATGTGCGTGCGTGCGTGCGTGCATGCATGTGTGTGTGTGTGTGTGTGTGTGTGTGTGTGTGCAAAAAAATCATTGCGAGGTGAAGAGAGAGTGTGAGAGATTATTTGTTCTGAATATATAGAATAGCGCGGGGTCAGTCTACTCTCCTCTTCAGCCTTGAATAAAACTGTATAATTGAGTACTATTGTGTAACGTATGAGGAAGGGGTCTTTTGAGGGTGCAATAAAGCTGTCAAACCTAATATTACTACTTTTCTGAAAGCAGAATCAATTTTTGTTCACATCTTTATTGTTTTTGAACACAGAAGCAGTCGTGGCAAACATGGTGGCGGAGCTGATTGGTGGCATACGACAGAGGAAAAGAGCTGCTCGCGCACCGCAGCGTTAGATACACCCACTTGAGCATTTACTCACTTTGTATTTTCTCCTCCGTCGGTGATCATAAACGGTGTGTGTTTGTGCGTCCCAAGCACCACAGCTACTGTATATTCCAGCATGCTGGCAGTGATGAACGACTCTCCGAAACACCCTCTGCAAGTCAGATGGGATATGCGAGTGTGATCAATTGCTCACTCTTGCATCTCCTCTTAATATGACCGATTGCTTATTCCGTTCTAAATATCCTCTCATCCTTTTATTCGCACAGGGTCGGAATTCTGCTTCCGCAACTTCTCCAGCTCCTCCGGCATGATCGACTCGCCGGGCTTCCCGGATAAATACCCCCATAATCTGGAGTGCTCCTACATGATCATCGCCCCGGCCCACATGGACATCACCCTCACGTTCCTGACCTTTGACCTCGAGAATGACCCCCTGCTGGTGGGAGAGGGCGACTGCAAGTACGACTGGCTGGACGTGTGGGACGGCCTGCCGCAAGGTGAGGGCGCACACGCATGCCCACTGACTCATGTTCCTGGGGATAACACACACACACACATTAAACTCACATTCAGAACCCACACAGACTATCCCCCACATTCCCACACAGAAATTTGCAAACCAGTCTTCAATTTCCTGAGCAGCCGTCGCTCCCTTTGATGTAAGCAGCATTGCCTTACATTCCTCCACATTACATAAAGGAAACATTATTTCACACGGGGAGCTGAAAGTGCCTCGACACCCCTAAGGAGCAGCCCTTTCCCATGCCCCTCTTCCCTCTCCATAATAACACCCTTCATCACCCCCTTGCTATCCTCCCTGTCCTCCCTCCTTATCACCTAGCGCTTCCTTCCTCCCCCAGGCGAGTGAGAGTGATGGCCACGATGAATATCTGCTTGTGTCCAATAGGAGGTGCCGAGCGTTGCGAAAGTGGCCTATCAGCCAAGATCAGGAAATGGCCAGGAAAAAACATTTGAAGGGCTTTGATAGTGACCGCCACAGGGTAATGTTAGTTTCTGTACTGCTGATGAAAATCTCATTAGTAGTGGTGAGTGGTTCACTTCCCACCTCTCTCTTGCTGTCTTTCTTTTCCCCCTTTATTTGAAATATGAAGCCAAGAACTGAGGATTTGTTCTAATTATTCTATTTCCAGTTGCTAAAAAGGGATCCAAGTGGATTTAAAATTCCAATTATAGCCTTGAATTTGGGAGCTTTGATAGCTGAAAACAATTTATGGCATTCAAAGTTGAGAATTAGGAGGAAATTAAAGTGTAACCCAGTTCCAGTGAGGCGAGTCCTCGGGCATGAAAGAGGGACGGGAGACAAGACGGAAGGGTGAAGGATTTGGTGTCTGGTGAGGGAGCTACTCTTGAGACTATTGTAATCCTCGCTAGTGTGTGCGTGTGTTTTTTTGTGTTCGTGTGTGTGTGTATGCAGCTGATCCCAGTGCAGCTTGCATTAAGGCAGGGATTCCAATCCCCCTGCTGGGCCCTGGCTGAGACACACATGGCAGATGGAGGGATGGACAGGAGAGAGAAGGGAGATAGAGGAATGATGGGAGGGAGAAATGTGGGGGAAGCGTGCTGCGACCCATTAGACAACACTTACTAAAGCAGCGTGGCCACTGGAAACCTGTCTTTCCAGTTCCCTTTTCTAATTTGAAGTGGAAAGGACACACTGTAGCGTCACAAAGCAAAACCAGATACTCAGTTCTTTAAAACAAAAGCATAATCTGTTCCTGTCTTGGTGTATTCAGAACTTGTAATGCAATATCACCCTGAAAAACAACTTAAAAATCTAACTTTTTAGACCAAGAAAACCTTCAACATGAAACATGTTTCGATCAATTTGATTAATTTGTGTGTGTGTGTGTGTGTCTGCAGTTTCTCCTCTGATCGGCCGGTACTGCGGGACAAAGATCCCTCCAGAGATCCAGTCGTCCTCCGGCCTGCTGTCCCTCTCCTTCCACACCGACATGGCCGTGGCCAAAGACGGCTTCTCCGCCCGCTACAACATGACGCACAAAGAAGTCAGCGACTGTGAGTGCGAGATAACTTTTAGCGAGTGTGTGTTTGTGCGCGCAAACGCTCTCTGTGTCAGTTTGTTTACCTGTTTTCATCACCGCCTCTATTTTCTCCCTTTCAATAGTTTCTTCTCCGTCATCTCTGCTGACACTCGTCTTTCTTTCTTCATCTTTCACTCCTCTTACCCTCTCGATCTTTTCAGCTTTGCCTACTTTAATGCTATTTAAATCTCGGTGCTCTCTCTCACCTCTCTCAGTCTATTTCGCTCTCTCCTAAGAGAGCACCGTTTCTCAGAAGCAGACTCCTACTATTTTCTTTCAGAATATAAATTACATTCACCTCAATTTACCTCTGCTCACCTGTTGGGCTGCTTTCCGTCTCTCTTTGCCCTTTCTATGTCTGGATTTACCCTTTTCTCTCTGTCTTCAAGCTCTATAATATGCTGCTTAGATCTTCCCTGTCAGTCTCTTTAAAAAATGTTCTTGCACCTGTCATCCATTCTATTCAACTTTCCTTCCTTCCTCTTTCCTTTTTTTTTTTTTTTTTTTTAAAGCTCCTTTTTCATCTCCACTGTAAAGCCGCGTCAACAGATATACAGTTAACACTCTGCTTTCTCCATCTCCCCCCTTTTCCCCTCTCTTTGTCCCACCAGCGTTCCACTGCAGCATGGCGCTCGGCATGGAGTCGGGGAAGATCAGCGACGATCAGATCACCGCCTCAACAACCTTCTACGACAACCGCTGGTTGCCACGGCAGGCCCGCCTCAACAACGACGACAACGCCTGGACGCCTTCAGAGGACAGCAACAAGGAGTATATACAGGTCAGGTTTTAACAAGGGAAGAATGTAACAAGTCCAGCTGTGATGTGACCATAACCACCACGCAAAGATAAATCACCATTACTTTCACTTCCTACGAATAAAGAGTGTCTCTGTGACGCTCGTGTGGAGGAGAGGATGCACCGGGCAACAGCGTCTCGTATACGGGGAGTTCATAAAGCAGGAAATAGAGGAACTGTGAACTGATGATAAGGAAGTGCTTCTGTGCTCTCAATCTTTCCTGTCTCGAACACACACTGGCCCCGACGTGCATGCATGCATACGTAGACACACACGCACTCACACACACACACACACACACACAGGAGCGGCGAGGAGAGCGACGAGAATGCACCGTGATTGATGAAGGCGCTCTCTAGGAATACATCCGAACACTACGCCATTGATCTTTGCCTGCAGCCTTCATCCCCTTGCACACGACAATGCGAAGATACGCACACACGCACACACACACACGCACCCCCTAAGCTCCCTCAGCAGTAGGCCACAGTCGGTGTCCATCCCCTGCTGTCTGTGTGACAGATAGACACAGCAGCTGGTCTGTCTCTGTTATCTACATCAGCCCTGAGCCCCATAAATCCCTACAGCAATCTGCACAGCCGCTCTATTACTGCATTCTATTCTTCTGTTCGAGTTTTAAATTATGTCTCCTCTGCTTCCCTTTTTCCAGGTTGACCTCCACTTCCTGAAGGTTTTGACGGGAATCGCCACACAGGGGGCCGTTTCCAAGGAGACACAGAAGTCCTACTACGTCACTACCTTCAAACTGGAGGTCAGCACCAACGGGGAGGACTGGATGGTCTACCGGCACGGCAAGAACCACAAGGTAGGAACCAGCACTAGAGATTTAAAAAAACTCCTCATTCAGGACATGGACTTGTAGTTTCAAGGCCCTGTTTCTCTAACCTTTACTCTACCATCATGATATGTTCTCCAACAACAGAGGCTGTAGTGTTCGTCCCAGAGCCGCATCAATAGATGGAACATTCCTACAAGAGTCGTTCCCCTTCTCGGGCTGTTTATGAACCTGAGTCATGACCCCAGTCATGAGGCAGAGAAAGGGGGAATGGGAGGGAGGAAGAGATTGAGATAGAGAGAAGAGGGAAAGCTGACAAACAAGAACAATGGAGTCCTCTATGTGCCCTTATCTGGGTTTGCTATTCATCATCTCTCTCACACCAACGTGCACATAAACACACGCCGGGGGATTGTGGAGTCACACCAGGTGTGGACTGAGCAAGTTTGGGTGTGTCATAACAGCATTTGTTTACGTTTAGTGCTTTGTGTGTATGGTGTGTGTGGTGGGGGGGGGCTGCGGGGGGGCTGGATTCATACGCATGCTTGTGTATGAAGGTATATACAGTGCAGGTTGTTGTTGTTGTGTGCTACAGTAAACCCCGTCTCCAAGGGATTGGAACTCCGTCCCTCATATCTGGACTAAGGTCACTGTGGATTGCAAGCAGCCAAATAGAGAGTGGCAGCGGTGGGTGCGTGTGTGTGTGTGTGGAGGGTTAATCCACTCTCACTTACACACACAGGCTGGGGGCCCCCTTCTGTGTGTGCCAGTGATTGGTTTGGGTGGGTCCGGTGGGGGGTATTTGATGTGGAGATTATTGCACGGAACGTGGATTTGACTTTAAAAGTCAACATCTGTGCGATATATTAGAAACCCCCTACTCCTTCCACACGCACACACACACACACACACAAAATCAACAGACCCACCCCCCCGCCCCCCCTGACCCCCCTTTAAATAACCTCTGGCTGATCTCTCTGTCTGAAGATCTGTGCGTGTATGCGCATATGTATATGATGTGTTCCTGTCGGTCTGTCCACTAATCTGTCTGAGCAAAAAAATGTAAACTGCTCAGATACTTTCAGACTGAGATACTGCTTGTACGAGTGGTCGCTTGGAAAACTAGAAAATTGGTTATGCTTTCAGCTTTCAGAATAGAATGCACAACGTCCAGAAGGAGAATGAAAGATCAACAAAAGATAGCAGACACGTTGGACTCAGTATCAGCCAACCAGAGAGTTTGTGAATATTCCTCAAAACCACCAAAACATTACATGATCTATATAAAATGTAGATGTGATTAAATATACCATCTGTTTGTGATGATGAAAGAAAAGATGACACAACATTTACTCCATGCGTGATGGGGACTAGGATTTATTGTGCATTCCCATTCTCTCATGTATCATACACAGATCTCTTTAACTTTCTCTTTGTATTTCTGCAGACAGTGATGGATGGATTGGATTCAGGGTCGACACTTCTGATTTATCGCGGACAGTTTTCTGTCAAGATTGAGCCTGACTTTATAATTAAATAGTTCACTATACAGCCAGGTTCTCCTCCGGTCCCCGCGGGTTTGTGGTTGAATCTTCCGTGACTGCTAATCCACCAGTCCTGTCGTACAAACTCCCAGTTAGCCCGTCCTAAGCCCCCCAAAGAGCCCTTAAGTGGGTGAAACTCAAATCTCGTCAGGGGGTCTGTAATGACTGGGATTTGGCTCTTCTAATTGTCATTTAACAGTGAGCTCAAAGCTAATGTGGCTTTGGAAGAGTGCGTGCGTCGGTGGTGTTTGTGGAAGGTTGAGCCGTGAGTGTGTCTGTGCATCAGATATGAATCACGCGTGAATAAAAAGGATCGGCCCGGCAGTTCTTGCCTCGCTGTGTTTGTTATTGGAGGGGGTGCGCGTTGCCATTTATTGTCAAGATTCATGATCTTATTTGCCGTGTTAACAAAGAGCAAAGGATTTAAAGCCAATAAAGATTATTTGACAGAAAGAGAGGCAGAGGCAGAGAAGCTGAAAAAAAGAATGGCATTGTGGGAAATGGGCCCTTTTATATTTTTTTTGTACAGAAATTAAAGTGCTGTCGGAAAAGAGAAAAACACCAGCGCTGCAGATTGCAATCACCTCAGTCACACCAGCACACAGGCGTTGTGCCCGTCCGTGTGTGTGTGAATTTTTTTTTTTACTCATTTTTTGCACGCCAACACGTTTTCGGTTTGACACCCATGTGACTTGTTAATTCTAAATCACACTACTCACATGTGCAGCTCATTACTTGATGAGATGTGTGCACACTAAGGAATTGCATATCACTCTCACACACACACACACACACACACACACACACACACACACACACACACACACACACACACACACACACATACAAACAAATTTACATGAAAGGCACACACTGTCGTTTGTCTGTGAGGAAAATCCCATCAGCCCCAGCGCTAACCAAGCATTGTGTTACTGAAAAGCATTGTGAGTCTGTGCTAAATCACATACACACACCCACACACAAACACAAAGTAACCTGGGAGAAAAAAAAAACGCCCACACAGCATTTAAGCCTGCTCCTCTATCATACTGTCACACACCCTCATATAGATATTTTTTTTATTCTCATTCTTCAAGCTAATACATTAAACAAACTTTGACAGACTTGGACATAAGGTGGTGTAAGGCCATTTCTAAGGATCACTGCGTCAACCACACACACACACACACACACACACACACACACACACACACACACACACACACACACACACACATACATACATATATACACACCGTTAGCACGTCTTAGAGCCAGGAGTGGAAAGCGGCCAGCTGGAACCAGTTCCTACTGTCAACATCTTCATACCGAGAACGAGGGAGGGAGAGAACGTCTGGAGCAAAGATGGAGTGAAAGAGAGAGGAGGGGGAGATAGAGAGAGACGGAGGGAATAACTAGAGCAAAAAGACAGGGATGAAGAGTATAATGGACAGAGAAGGAGTCTGGGATCGAGGGAACAGCGGATGGATGAAAAAGCGGCCGGGAAACGAATCGTGTCTTGTGCAGAGCTCGCCGCGTCTCCCCGCGGTGCCATCAGCTTGAAGGGAAACACTGGCAGAGGATGGAGACATGTGACAAAAACACAGTGTTGAGAGAGAAAGAGAGATGGAAAATGAATCAAGCTCTGATGTGTACATCTATCCACACCTCATTTTCCAGAGAACACATTTTATTCGCACCAACAGTGAAATTCAGTCTGCTTTTGATGCACACAAGTTTCCTTTTTAGATCTGTAGAGGGTGTGTTTGCTACGCGCCTTTCACGGTGACCTCCTTCTCCGGAGAAGTTATCAATAGTTAAATACCCGTGGTGCCTGTGTCCCGCCAATGTCCACACAAGCGAGTCTGGCCGCCGCACGCTGCTGTGTGTGTGTGTGCGGGGCTTCGTTATATTTTCATGACTCTCCACACCAGGAGACACAATATGACAACGTTAATTATTCAGCCCGGCTGGCCAGCCTGTCATGTGACGGCTCACAGAGACGCACATGTACAAAACAACATGCCAGTCGTCAGGCAGATTACAGAGGTGTCCCAGACAACAGGCTGGGAGCTGGGCCCACCTACAATAGCAGCATTCATTTCAATTCATGTGCCGCTCCTGGTTAGTCAAAAAGTAACCACGTTATCTGCAATTTGGTCAATGAGCAACCATCTGCTTCCTCAGGCCATTGACCTTTAACCTTGGAAGGAATGGGCCAGGGGTCAAAAGAGCGACCTCTCAGGTACCCTGACAATAGATGGGAGGAAGTGGAGGAGACCGAAGAAGCTGAGAGCCGACTGACTACTTCTCATTGGCCTCTCTTGTCCAAAAGAAAAATGGAAAGAGCCTCTTGTGAGCCAAACAAACTGTTCTTTTTGTGTAATGTTGTAATGTTGGCCAGATTCTCTGCTTTTATCCAAAGATGAAAATAAAGCGAAGCAGCAATATTGTAATGCACCAGCTAATGGCCTTTTAGTGATGACAGGCATCTTTACGAATGGAACATTGGATATTTCTGGGAAGTAGTGGACGGATCTTTTACAGACTTTTCCGAAGTTTACTTTTGAAACTCGACCTGATTGCCATATTTACGTCATTTATTTACCTGACAATTCCTTTTTCTATTTGTTATTATTTATTGTAAAGAAAGCTAAAGCTATTGGTAACAATATTTAGATTGGAAGGGATTTTCTGGCAGTTAAATGATGATGTTTGTCAGATTCTGAACTTTAAATTATGACCACAATTGATTTAAGAATGGAGGAAATTCTATTGAATTTAGCCTTATTAAAAGATAAATACTCGGATGGAGTATTTCCTGTTTCAGTGATGAATATGTCCGTTGTTCTTTCCTCCTTACTCAACACCACTCCCTGCCTCCTCTTCCACATTCCTCCGCTCATATTCAGTTATATCTGCTGCCCTCTAGTCAACCTCTTCTTTGTTTCCACCCTCTCTTCATCTGTTTTTAACTATTCTTCTGAGGACTCTTCCTCCTTGCAGTCATTTTCTTGTTTTTCCTGTCCTCTCCGTCTGTCCTCCATGCCACTCTTTGTTCCACCGTTCGAATATCTGGGAGCAGTAGAGATGGGTCGGTTGTATGCGAGGCAAACCCTCCATCATACGCTCGCCTTTGTGTGTGCATGCGTGGGTGTTTACATAACCCCCATAAGAGCCCGCATCCACTGTTTGGCCTCTTAGGTAAACATAACGGCTGTCTATCCTCAATCCAGCAGCAGATACAGCCGCGATAGACCCGCTTATCTGTTCAAACACTCACGCTGCTTTGTATTACCAGTGTCAGCTCCACTTGATTAAATCAGGCCATGCCCAAAATCAAATAAAACCCCTCGAGTAGGATTTTGAAGTGATATCGCTCATATTCCCACTGGTTCTGGAATTTCTGGAATATTTCTTTTGTGGCATGCGTCAGACAGGGAATTTTACAATTGGGTCACTTTACCCCAATATAATATCTTTAAACTCGAACTGAGAAATCACACTGTTTTATCACTTAAACTGAAAAACAACATGAAAATAAGAGGGAATTTTTGGGCGAAGGAAGCGTGCTTTGGTTTGATCATCCTGTGCTTGGTTTAGAGTAAAAGAGAAGTCATGTCGGGATCTTTTTTAAGAAGTGATGCCTTTAATCTTTAATTCAGCTGCTTGTAGCAGTTGTCTTTCCGTCTCTCCATTGTGCGTAGGGCTCTGACGTTAGTCAGTGTGGTTTTTTTAGAAAAACTGTCGGTCTCCTATCAGCCGGCCCGGTCGACCACAGACAGATAGAGTGAATGACACTTAACAGTGTGTCACTGAAAAGACACTTCCTCTGCTCAGTGTGTAGGATGTGTGTGTGTGTGTGTGGGGGGGGGGGGTCCTGTGGTTTCCTGTGCTTTTGTGTTTGTGGTTTCAGTTTGTAGCCACCAACAAGAAGAATAAAGGCAATATGGGTGAGAGAGGATGTGTGCAGAGATATCAAGCAATTTAGGAGGAAAATGGATGGAGGCGTTGAGATGCAGAGGGAGGAGCTGGTAGGAAGTGGAAGTTATTCGCAAATGTAGTTGTGCGTAAACTTGTGTGTCGCAAAAAGGAAAGATAGGAAGACTCATGTTTGTCATTGAATCTCCCCATTCAACGCCCTCAAGCATCATGGGAAGCTTCTTTCGGCCCAAAGCAGGAAGTAACTTGACCACCCTCGTTACATTTGCCCTCCGACCCCTGCTGCCCCACCCCGCTGCTTAAGAGCAAATGGAAGGAAGGGAGTGTTCGAAGTGAATGTTGATGCTTTGGGAAGGTAATTTCACTCACATCCTGCCCACCTGGTGAGACTTCCTGCGTCTGACGGCCAATCGTGTTTAGTCGTGTCAGGTCATGTCTCCCGCAGCCTCCCACGGCCACCAGCACGGAGGTGTATGGATGTTCGTGTATGAGTGAGCAGTGTGTGTGTGTGTGTCTGTGAGAGAAACCCTCCATCCATCGACAGGCTTTCCCAGCCTTCCAGCTCCGAACCTTTGACCCCAAAACACATCGACAGCTGGGCTGGTGACATTGGATCCGTGTTTGGGTTGTCTCTGCTTTGTCCGGCCTGCCACTGTGTGTGTGTGTGCAGCCAAGCGAAAACGCGCACTGTGGGTGGGTGTAGAGCAAGAGTCTGTGTGTGTGTGTGTGTGTGAGAAAGAGAGAGATAAGACTAATACCAGCATGAGCAGTGCATCTCCTTCTGACAGTAACCTCTGTTTGTCTTTGTCTTCCCAGATTTTCCACGCCAACACAGACCCAGCCGAGGTGGTTCTGAACCGCGTCCCGCAGCCAGTCCTGGCCCGGTTTGTCCGCATCCGACCGCAGACTTGGAGGAACGGCATCGCCCTGCGCTTCGAGCTCTACGGATGCCAGATTACAGGTGTGTGTGTGGGTGTGTGTGGGGGCGTGTGCGCGACTTTTCCAACCTTTATTTTGCCTGAAGAAAGTTGACTTTCCAGAATCCGCCTGCTTCGCGCTGAACAGCAGTTTTCTGCTGCACACTGTTCTTGTTCAAAGGCATTTCAGATCATTGAACATCTGCAAAAAATAACCTCCTAAACTGTAAAAATCAGGAACACATACACACTCTCACACACACGTGTATTTCGACTCTTTCCCACACTCACACTGCTATCTTTTAAACATAGAAAGCCTGCGGCTAATTAAAGGAAACTCTATTCTTCCTTTCAGAAGCACCACCAGTGTCATTTCTTCTTCACCGCACTCGCTTTCTGTCTCCGTCTCCCTCAGCGACGCCTCGTTTCCCTCTCATGGCTTTAGATACTTTTGTTGCAATGTCCTCTTTGCTCTGTGAGCTCCTCTATATTGAGAAATGAGTTCCGATCAATCATTCATAGCTTCCTGTTCACTCTTACATCAGAAACTGTGATTCGCCTCAGCCTCAACAGCTGCTATTGAAATAACTATTAGCTCTTACAGTACAGGTACACACACACACACACACAGGCGGGCTTCTAAATATAGCAGATGACCTCAAAAGCATGCTCACCCTTTGAAATGTACACAGACACCACTCACCGGCACACACACACACACATAAACACGTCTTGTGCCTTTTATTCATAATTTACATCTCCTGCTTTTGCAGTGACATAACAGCATGAAACTTTGATCTGTGTTCTCTTAAACCGTCAGCACAACTAACATCTCCCCATCTCCCTTCCTCCTGCCCTTTCTCTCTTCCTCTTCCTCAAGCTCTCTCTACCTCTCCACGCTCACTCCCCGGCCCCCCAGTATTTCGCTCCTCCTCACTCGATCCTTCCCTCTCCCACTGTTTGTCTCCATACGAGTGTCATCTTGCTCTCCTCCCAGCTTCCCCGAGCCGTCATCTTCAGCTCCGACTTCTTTTTTTCCCCCCACTCTTTCCGCTCTCTACTTCTCTGCCTCCCGACTCCTCGTATTATACCTCTCTTATCCCCTTAATCCTCATTTCTCCCTCTCACAAACTCCCTCTGCAAGTTACTTTCAATGCTACCCACTCATCCATATCTGAATGAGCTTCATTTCCAAGTGCTTTTGCATGTACGTGGAACCTTCCCTCCGTCAGTGAATGTTCCTAAAATGTGCGCAGCACAGTGAACAGACAAGCTATTGTAGAGAAGACACAATACCATATTTAAGATGTTTGTGTGAGATTGTGAAGGGCATGAATGCAACGCAGGGTAGTATACTTGTGCTTTTATCTCACTAATGGCTAATGACTAATAGTCTAATTGCGTATATAGAACATGAAGCAATAGTGCTGCGCTACACATCTCTTGTCCTCCAGTCCCTCACCTCAGCCTCTCCTGTTCGCTCCAGTCTGCACTCTTAATGCTCAGTGGCCAGCAGTGCAATCCTGTGGTGAAGCTTAATAGCTCCCAGGTGGGAATATGTGTAACAGAGTGCATGTTAGGTCGTCGCTGAAACTTCTCCATCAACCCGCGGCGCCCGAGGTGAAAGTTAAAGTTGTCTCTGCCCTCTCCACTTTCCACTCCAGATGCTCCGTGCTCAGACCTGCAGGGCCTGCTGTCCGGCCTGCTCCCCGACGCCCAGATCTCCGCCTCCTCCAGCAGGGACATGGTGTGGAACCCTGGGACCGCCCGCCTGGTGGCCAGTCGCTCCGGCTGGTTCCCGGCCCCACCACAGCCCCTGGCTGGAGAGGAGTGGCTTCAGGTACGAAGGGGTTTTAATTGCACTTCTTCAACATTTTGGCTGTGTGTTTCCGGTGCCATTGGTCCATGTTTAGTGCTATAAATGCAATACAAAAGTCTGGTTGTGGCGTCATTTGTTCATGGTAATTGTTGTTGCTTTCACAGTGAAAATGTCATGTTGTTTCAATAAGTAGTACTTTTAAATTCTGGCTTCCACATAGTGTCATTCCAGCCGCCAGAGGCGAGCATGCTAAAATAAGAAGCACAGCTGCAATAAAACATAACCATGTGTTGTTTTGTGTGAAGCACATTCGTAGCCATGCGTTTATCTAAATCTGATCTCTGCAGGTGGACCTCGGTATGCCTAAGACGGTGCGCGGCGTGATCACCCAGGGAGCGAGGGGAGGAGACGCAGGAAGTGGGGCGACCACAGATAACCGGGCATTTGTCAGGAAGTACAAAGTCGCACACAGCTTGAATGGGAAAGAGTGGAATTTCATCATGGACAGCAAGACCAGCCTGCCAAAGGTGGGTTAAGGAAGGAAGATAGTGACGTGTTTGTGTTTGCAAATACCCCCCCATACAGACAAACCATCAAGATGACATTCGTTTTTGTGTATTTCTTGGATAGATCTTTGAGGGGAACACACACTACGACACCCCAGAGCTGCGCCACTTTGAGGAGATAGTGTCCCAGTACATCAGGCTATATCCAGAGAGGTGGTCTCCAGCAGGAATCGGGATGAGAGTGGAGATACTTGGCTGTGACCTTCCAGGTAGGACATTCTGCTGTTGCGTATATATGACAGGGAATCATTTTATATATGATAATTTCTACACTATTCCAGGCTGAATTATTTGCCCCGCGCTGTAATGAACCGATCCAAACAGAACTCAACGGAGGTGGAAAAGTGAGGCTCGCATTTGATATGCATGAGAATCATTAGAGTCTGCCAGAAGTGAAGAGTCTGAAGAAGGGGGAAAGTGATAGCACAGTGAAAGCTTGACCCCTCAAAGGTTAAGATTTTTGAGAGATTGTTTCACCTGGAAAATATGAGTTGGTTACAACAAGTGCTAGCATCGACAGGGAGCGGACAGGGTTCGGTTTGAAGGAATGCGTCCCCAGAGAGAGAGATGGGGATCATTTGGTTTGTTCACTTTCCAGCGTGGTCTGTTATCCAGATGTGAGGTAGAGAAACAGACACACATTCAACCACACTTGCACACATATGGACTCCTTACAACTCCCTCTGTGCCTGAACAGGATGACTATATGTCTATACAGCACAACATATCCAGCACTTACATGCATAGACACACATTTAGTCTCCGGGCTCTTCACACACACACCGTTGTACTGTTATCACACCACTATAAATGCAAGTTAGCCTTCGTTGAGGTGATTTGTGTGCGTCAGCGCGTGTGTTTGTGTGCTTGCACAAGTGCTGATGTGCACTGCTCTCCAGTCGAAGAGAGATGAATTATTAACGCTACTACAAGGAACTTTAACTTTGTGTTGACTTTGGCGGTCCCTGTGGACAAAATGGGTAGTGTTTCCGAGCGCCAGAGTCTCTTTAGAAAACCTCTCATTTTGCCGCAGCAGGGTCTCACAGTCTGCCCCGCAGTCCTGGTTCTGGTTGTCCTTTGCCTCCCTTCCCTTCAGCGTGTCTGTCTGGTCTCTGCCGGAGTCTGAGCTGAAGGAGTTACTGGTGAACCTGCATGATTTAGTCTGATTTCACTGGTATCCGACACGGTGCCACCAATGACAAGCATTAACAATAACTATATACAAAATATTCAATCTTCTCACTGATGGTCTCGCTTTCTTATGTAGGTCATCACCGGTCAAAAGTTCCACAGTAACTTAAAAACAAGCACATCATCATTATCACAACTTCTGTGGAGTAACACACAGTCAAACACATGCTCTGGAAAGATGTAAAAAAGTAAGTCAGGTGATGATAGAGCACAATTGTGAATAAATTTACATGCTCATGAAAGTATTTACTTTTGCTAAACACAGTGGGAAGGGCAGAAACGGGAACAGAAACTGCCAAATATGGAAACAGAACAACAGAAACAGAAACCCCATGGTGAAGGATTACGACTTTTTGCACAGGGGTGATTTTTATCAGATGGTGTGGAGGGTTTGAGGGAAACACGTCAAAGAAAACTGCTGCTGAGGGTCACACATTGTTCACAGGCCTCCGAAGCTCAGCAGGAATAGTAAATTACTGCTGACATCCTGCAAATCATTTACTTCCTTTAACACTTAAACTATTCACTTATTTCTGTTCTGCCCTCTGTTGAATTTATTCTCATTTATATGAATTGAGAATTCATTATTTTTTTGTATCCCTTGCTTAGTGTAAAATAGCAGCAGCTACCACAGTGAGGCAGGTCTCTCTCCCCATTCCTACACATGGTTGCAGTTCTTTCTTTTCCCACCCTGAGGCCCAGTGCGTGGGACTGTAAATGTTTTTTGTTCTTTTTTTTCGTTACCATGCCTCCTCTCCTTTCCTCCTCCTCCGTTACTCATCTGCTGTTGGTCTCGACTCCTTTCCCCATGTTGACGCACAACTATCTCTCTCTCACACACATTCACAGCCTCTACAGTGACTCTTTTTTCTCTTTTTTTTCTCGTATACGTGCTCCAAAAATGCAAAATTTATGAGCTCAGGAAGGAAATTTGAGAGACTGATCTGTAAAAAGAAAAAATAAACAATAAAAATGCAAAATATCATCTCTCCCTTTTTCCAGGACGCATCATTTCAGTCTTAGGAGCACTGAGTTGTAGCTCACACATGCACATACACACCTGTAATGTAAATCTCAGGTGTCTCAGCTTCACAGTAGCTTCAAAACATAAGTAAATATGAGGGAGCTCACTATAAAACAATGACTGATTTTTCTCAGCTTAGTCCTCTACTTATTTTGGCTGGTCATATAAGTTCTTTATATAATGTCATAGCATCCTGTTCGTTGTGTGTGTGTGTGTGTGTGTGTGTGTGTGTGTGTGTGTGTGTGTGTGTGTGTGTGTGTGTGTGTGTGTGTGTGTGTGTGTGTGTGTGTGTGTGTGTGTGTATGTGTGTATGAACGTTGATCTGAGCACTTAACCCCACCCACCAGAATATAAAACAATGGCTACTTATCTTTCCCATCATGTTCTTTTGGGGTTTGTGTGAGTGTGTGTGTGTGTGTGTGTGTGTGTGTGTGTGTGTGTGTGTGTGTGTGTGTGTGTGCGTGTGAGAGAGAGTCGAGGACTGCCAAGCAGAGATTTACTGAAAAGCTTTCTACATAATTGAAGATTTTTTTCTCTTCTCTGACATATCGCTGAGTCAGATTATTTTGGAGGGAGCAATGTCTTTTAGCAGAGAGCTTCTTTCCACCCTGTGTACGTGTGTGTTTATGGTGTGTGTGTGTGTGTGTGTGTCGAAAAATAAGCAGGCGTGTGTGTGATTTTGCGAGCATGTGTGTATGCATGTGCCGCTGCAGTGTATGTTAGTACGTGGGAGTGTGCGCCTCCATTATCTGTGCCAGCAGCTCCTCTGGGTCCAGTTTTTAAAAGCCTGGTGTCTCATCCCGTGCATGATGATGACTTGCATCATCACCTGCAGCAGTAGACACATTATGTAAGACAACACTCCGCTGCAGAGGGACTTCTCCTGCACTGCAAGGCCTCCTCTGCTGCGCATGTACAGTCGGCCTGCTTATGCACACACGGGCCTCCTCGCGCAGCTCCGTGCCGTCGCACACGTCAAGGGCAGGGCTCGGGGCAAGGTAGGCAGGTCGCATACGTTCGTTCTCTCTCCATCTCGCACAAACATACGCATAAGTCGGTCCCATTCCCATTGCCCCCGACACCCCTGTCACACCCTGGAAAGGTCAGCGCATTTACACTGTGACAAGGCCTGACCTTTGAAAGCATAGAGTGCTCAGGAGCTGGATGGAATCTTAATGGACTCCACTGTGTGTTTTGTGTTTATGTGTGTTTAGTGGCACGCACACATGGGCGCCCAGGTAATGTATAGGCACTCGGTTTATTTTCACACCTGGACTTAAGTGGAGGACGAAAAGGTTAGGCGAGAAGGCAAAAGCAAAAACAAAAGCGAAGAGATATAATTATGAGAGATGGAGCCCGAGGTTTGAGGAAGAGGGTCGCATTCGTTGCCTTTGCTTCCCCGGTGGGCCGGCAGAGATAAGAGTCTCATTAGGTAGTTAATGACAGGAATAAAGGACATGACATTAACGCTGGGTTAATGTCAGAAGCCATCGCCAGCTGTGGCCGGCCCTTTCATGTCTGCCATTTATCCAGCTGGGGCGCCGTCGTGCTCATTTCCACAGGAAGTTCCTTTAAGCGGATCAATTGTGTATCACGCGGCGTTTGTTGCCCGTAGTGCCTTTAATGATAATGGTTGTCATGTAGAAAGACCAGTTGGAGGCTCTAGTATTGCCACTAACAGTCGGCCAGCAGAGAAAAGTGTAGTGATGAATCCATGTGGCTTTTTATTTATTTTTATTTATGTTTATTATGGTTTCTTTTCCAAATGATCAGCTCTGTCTCGCAGGAGATCCATATAATCAATATAAGATGCTTAATAAGTCACTTACCCATTTCAGTGGTCTTTAATGTTGGTTAAATAAGAAAAAGAAGCCAGGGTCATGTATTTGTAGCTGCTTATACAGATGGTTGTACAGACAGAAACATCTGACAGTTAATTCACATGATAAATTTGGACCTTTAGTTCAGACGTGACCCAAACCTCAGCGTAAACATCCATAAAACACCAGAATTGACTCATCTGCTCCTAATAACACAGCGCTTTCTCCTACTTCACATTACAACTGCTCAACACTGCACATGCGATGCATTTTAATGAGCAAAAAGTTAAGCCTCAGTGTGTTGTATGTCTTTCCTTCTGATTTACGGTTGCTTAAATAGATGTTAAGGGGCAGAAAGAAAAATTATACGTTTAACTTTGTGTTTGCTCTCCCTACTTCTGAGTGCGCATGAGTTATAGAGTGAGCGAGACACCCTGTGACACACACGATAGTTCACACAAGAAAACAGAGCGGGAAACGGGAGTGTGTGTGTGTTCGTGTGTGTGTGTGTGCGTGTGTGCCCCGTATACTCCCTGACAGCCAGTGAGCGGTCCCAGAGTGTATTCATGCTGTCCAAGGTCGAGGGGAGTTTGTTAGACACGTCCATCCATCAGCCTTAACCCCACTTCTGTATGTATGTGAATGTGTCTGTGTCTATTAGCATGTGGACATGTGTGTGTCTGCATATCTGAGTCACAGACACAGACGCCTGAACACCCAGACACAACTTGACGGGGGGCCCCCTTGGGTGCTCTTGGGCGATCTGTTCCTGCCCCCCTCTGTCTCTGGCAGTCTGGGTGGGATGGAGACAGGAGACGGGACATCGAGTTAGTTTTGCACGATGTCCTCACGCTCTCAATTATGACATGCGCTTTAATTCAGCTTTAATATACAGCTCACTGAGACGTGCTGTTTATGTGCTGACTTATGGGTAAAAATGACTCGACAGCTTTTATGCTAAGCTAACTGGCTGTTGGCTGTAGCTTCATATTTAGCGCACAGATATGACAGTAGTATCAATCTTCTTCATCTAACGCTCAAAAACTTACTTTGCAATCTAAATATAAGCAGAATGGAGGGTTATTTAAGGTGCATGAAGCCATTATACCTCATTACTTCCTGGTCTTTTCTGCCTTTGTTGCTTATCACTTCCTCTCACCTCTGTTTTCCCCGGCCCTCCATCACATATGCTACCGTGGAAGGAGAAACTCCACATAAATAATCCCTCAAACAAACATCGGGTGATTAATGTGTCCTCTTTACAGTAAACTAATATCTTGGGATTGTTTCACACAACCACCATTGACCCGTATTGTTATGTTTGTTTCCGTAGAAACCACCACGCCGGCCGCCACCGCCACGCCAACTCTGCCCGCTGACCTTAATACCACCACTGTCCCCTTTACGACTACAGGTGAGTCCAGGCAACGAAGTATGTGACACGAAAAGAAACTGTGCTTTAACAGTCTTATTAGGAACCAGTAACAGAAAAGATGAAAGCCATTATGTAAAGCAGCTGTGAATGCTCCTTTTATCTGAAATGATGTCTCATACCTTTTTTCCCTTTGGCTCTCGCTTCCCTTCTCACTGCTCTCCACCTCCGCAGTAGTCACCTCTCCTCCATCCGACAGTGTGTGTGACTTTGACCACGGCCTGTGTGGGTGGACGCACGACCCCAACGCCCCTCTGCTCTGGTCCCTGCACAGCCACGGTGAGTCTCCTCATCAGTCATGTGAAGCCTCTGCTTGACTCACCGCCACTCTCTGGTTAACAGAACGACTCAGAGCGGCTCTGTGATTTTTCTCAATGTAGCAAGCGTTTGATGGACAGCGACCTGCAGGGGCTGTCTGGATGGTTTTACAAACAATGCTGTGAGCAGCTCAGGTTGACTACCGACATCTTAAATTAAATTTTGGCGTCAGCTTCTTTGCTGCAGAGCTTTTATGTATGCAGCTGCAAGGAGAATTTAATTTGGGCACAGAAAATTGCACAAGCACAAATGCATTAAGTTTATTTTATCAACTTCACTGAGTCTAGACAAGACACTAATTAAATGGAGTCATTCTCCTTGTGCATCTCCATTGAGTTCCTTTTCAATTTGATTAAAATAATTCCTTAAATTGACACCAGTCTAATTTAGCAGCTCCGTCGTCTGCCAGCCGCGCTGCTCTTTCCGAGCGGATGAGAATGAAAATGAATTGAGGGAACGAGAGGGACACACACATAACAGCCTCACGTGCGACATGTGACCTACACCAGCTCTCCGCTCGCTCAGGTCCGTGTGTCGAACCGGTTAAGACCCAGTAGCTCCAGTTAAGTTCAGAGCAGGAGATTCTAAAGACGAACAGTTATTCCCAGCTGTCCGTTACTGACCCTCTATCACCGCAGGCACATCTCAGATGATGCTGTGGAGGGTTCCATCTACTTAGACACTAGAAATAATTATTCATTTTCGCATACAGCCTTTGGCGTGTTATTAAAAACTATAGAAGATGTATGCTGCTGGGTTTAGGGAGTTTTATAGCTCTATTTATAATTGTTCACAGGCAGGGTAAGGGATTCATATCCCAACCTGGTTTTAAAATTCATTGGTTTCAATGAAAGTCTCCATGAAAGATTCAGCATTTCTCCAGCTGGAGAGAATTAAACAAGAGTCTCAGCATGCCCCCTTTTTTTGTCAAATTGGTGATGTCACCGGGGTCGTGTTCAGCGGGCCAACAGATCTCACAGCAAAGGCAGAAATGTTCCTGAAGCGTGACCGATTCAGGTCACAGCCATCTTTGACAGGGAGCTTCAAAGCGGCTTCTTTCATCGCGGCCGGATTGGAAAGGGTTGCTTAGATTAGTCAGGTTGTGGCTTTCATGTATGGAGTATCATTTCCAGCCGTTTTGACGAGCCACGCCAGCCTTTGATTCTCCCTGCCGATGTCAAAGGTCAGGAATCCCAGCCAACACAGGATCATTATTTCACTGCTATCAGATCACTTTTTAATCCTCAATAGAGTTCCTTTTTCTCATGGGACCCAAAAACCATGATCTCCTCACCTCCTCACCTCCATCATGAAACCAATTATTAGGGCACGGAGGTGGAATTAGCCACCTTGTACTGTGATATTTGGCTTTGGTATACCCCCGCTAGTAAAAACATGCTAAATAGGCTTCATAGATCGAATGTGTGCTTCTCGCTGCAGCAGACCGCTGTGAAATGGAATTAATAATGCTCTGTTGTGCTGCGTGCGGCAAGGCGGTCTCGATTATGAGCTGTCTGGCGAACAACTTGCACGACAATGGGGGGTTCGCTGCTAGACGCCGCGCAGCAACACCAGAGACGACGGAAAAAACACCTTGCAGAGTCACAAATAGGTTTCACTTGCACGTCCTCTATGGGCCTATCCACATGCAGCTCATACGCAAGGAAACAGTGTCATGTGCAGCAACGGGGAAACACACACACACACTCATTCCAGGACTGCGAAGGGCCAAGGGACACACTGTCACACACTGTCTGAAGTGTCACACACAGGCGAGTCTGGGCGTATGGCGGGCAGAAGGGAGCTGTCAAGTCGGAGGAAGATTTGTCCCTCCAGATACCGCTTGTCGGATCTGCTGGAAAGACCGCACACACACGCGCGGACACAGCGAAAGGTTATCGACCCAGTCACTCAATAAGTCGAGCACGGCTGGATGCTACCGTACGGTGCTTTTGGATAAAAAGCACATGCTGTGTTAAAGATAAACCTCGTGGTGTTACTGGGAAACAAAAAACAGACAGACTAAAATAAAAGAACTACCTGCATGCTCCCTGATTGCCCTCGGACTACTTTTTCCCCGCTCGACAGAAAGGCACGTAGTTGCTCCGACACACACACACACACACACACACACACACACACAGTTGTACATGATAAAGCAGGTGATTTAATCTGCAGATTGTTGATGCTGGACATTTTCCCACCGGGCCCACTTAAGAAATTCTTCACCAGACGCCTCCTTGAGTCACTCTCTCACACACACTCAAAACATACTGTAGGCCCACCAATCTCTCACAATGGAATTCATGTCGACATCCAATTTGCAAGCTAAACATCCTCTGGTGTAAACAAATGGAGCGTCGTGTTGGACCTTTCCGTTGTTTAAGTCATTTACCTGGAAGGGAATAAAGAGAAATAGTCCCCGAGGGTCTTGGCTGGAGTTCTGATAGCATGACGCTCTCACTGGACCTATTCTTCTGTGTGTTTATGTTTGTCATTTCCCTATTGTTTGGTGTGACTATTGTGTGGTAGTGATCCCGGTCCTATTCGCAACTGGTGATTCATTTCTGTTTTTGTTTGAGATATCTGTAATTGTGTGAAAACATACCGTATATGTGTGCATAAGGTATATATAAGTCTGCCTGTATGTGATGATTAATGATTATTATCCTGTCCACACACAGAATATGCACAGGCTCATTCCGGCAGCATCCATTTACAAAAGTCTACGCACCCTTTCAAATTTCCTAGTTTTTATTGCCTCGAGGGCTGAAATGAAAACCCATTAAATCAGGCTTTTTTTCTCTTTCATTTGGCTGTCGCAACCAGCAAACTCAAGGTTAAAACAAAGCTCAGCTCATTTATTGCACTGTTACAATTACTAAAGCAGCTTGGTTGCATATTGTTGCTGTGAAATTTGTTTTTCAATTTTTTTCACTTGATCCAATATATTCCTGAATTCATACAATTCTGTTTCGAGAGAGTTTATTTAAAACACTGAACTGACCAAAGTTAGCCTGTACAATCGCAGCACATCTCAAATTAGGAACCGTTCTCTTTTTTTGAAAGTAGAGCGGTCATAAAAGAGTGTGTGGTGACTTGTGATGTTGACTGTGCATGTACATTACAGTTTAAGCACACGTGTTAAGAGTATCTTCATCTTATCATCTGCCCTGCAGAGCTCAACAGCTATCTGTACATGGACGCCAGCTTGAAGACAGAGCAGCAGCGAGCCCGGCTCGTGAGCCCCGTGGTGACGGCCGACACCGGGCCCCTCTGCCTCCTCTTCTCCTACCAGCTGTGGGGGGAGGCCCAGGGCCACCTGAAGGTCCTGCTGCGGGACCCCCACAACGAGGAGACCGTCCTGTGGACGCTGAGAGACGATCAGGGCCCCGTCTGGAGGGAGGGTCGCACCATCCTGCCTCGCTCCCCTAAAGACTTCCAGGTAGTTATAAACCCATCATTTTTTTAGGCTAAATAAAGAACTGTATCTTTATGAAAAAGTGCAAATACTGAAAGAGCGTGGTGACGAGAAAAGTCATAACAGCAGTGCTATGAAAGCATCAGACTTCTGGCCAATATCAGCTAGATTAAAGTATGTCTGCTTTATAATAAGTATCTGGGTCAAACCCTTTATTACATGTCTCCGCTGAAAAAGAAACACGTCTTTTTTCAGGGTTGGTTAGAGAGAGACACATTCATCTCAGAGCATATGAAAGCATCAGTTTCAATCTCTGTCACCTTAGGCCAGGTTTGACTTCAAAAGGAGCTAAAGTAAGCCATATTGTCTCTATTGGCTGTGTGATTGTTTGGGGATCGTTGTGCATTTGTCAGAGACATCACAAGCAGTTAATGTTCTCATAAAAAAGTAAGTTGAAGAAGCCTGCAGAGATGGGGCGAATGATTGCAAGTGTTGAGTGCAACTTTGAAATCAGAGGCACTATATTAACTTTTCATCCTCTTTCTCCTCCTCTTCCTCTTCCTCCTCCTCCCCCTGCGTGTGTCCCCGTTCTCAATTCCTCTCCCCCACCCCCCTGCTCCCTGTTGCCTTCATCCGTCTTCCTCTTCCTCTTCTTCAACTTTTACCTCCTCCTCTTCCTCTTCCTCCCCTGTTTTGTGATAGGTGGTGATGGAGGGTTTCTTTGTGCACGGCACCAGAGGACACATCTGGATAGACAACATCCACATCAGCTCTAGCACCCCTCTGAAAGAGTGTACACGTAAGTACACACACACACACACACACACACACACACACACACACACACACACACACACACACACACACACACACACTTTGGGACCAACTCTGACAGACAGACTGGGACAAACTGTATTTTCTTTTTGCCAAATCTTTGCCAAACGCAGAAAAATATAGAAAAAGTAAACAAATCCACATTTGATTACATAACATTTATTTTTTTTTTGACATTCACATTTCATTTGACCCACCCACTCCCTCTCATCCTCCGTCAACTCCTCATCATCTCGCCAGCCATCAATCTGCCATTTCCCTTCCACCTCCTCCACTTTTAGCCTGAAGGTCCTTGAACAGTGGCACACATGAAGTGATAAACACCCTCAATCCTCCCTCCACTCCCTCGCCCTCACATCCCAGTTTCAGAGACAGCCTCTCCTCCAAAGAGCCCACTGAATACAGAGATGAAAGGAGGAAGGAGAGGGAGGGACAGCATTTATTCCTCCACTAAAAAAAAAGAAGAAGAATAGTAAAAGTAGGCCATAAACGCCCCGTGGGCCCCGGCGATGCTAATCTATGTTTCATTAGATTTCTCTTCTTCCCTTTCTCTCGTCTCCCTCCATCTCTCGTGCGCTCACTCCTCTGTCGTATTTGTAAACAGAGCTTTTCCCGAGCCGTCAAAGGGAATTACTAGACAGGCTGTTTCCCAAGCAACTTTCCGGGTGCCTAGTGTGAGCCGAGCGCCAGCGCAGCCTCCCTAATCTGGCCCGAGCAGGGGCTTTGGAGAGGGTCTTAAACAGATCAGAGACCGAGCCGGGGGTTCAGAGCCAAAAACCTGCCGTCATCACTTCTGACTGACGTCCAGTGTGCTTTGGAGCCGGACCACGATTGGGGAGCAGGCAGAGTGTCGTTTAGGGGCAGTGTGTGCGTGCGTAAAGGGTTCCAAACTAGCGTCAAACACTGCTGTGTGTTTCAGTGTTGTATCTGCTGTTTTTGTGCATATGTGTGTTCCATGAGCCTTAAGAGAGTTTGAGCAGCACAGCAGCTCAGAAGGCAAAGATGACAGCCCAACCACCCCCACCCCCCCTCCCCACCCCACCTCCCCACCCCACCCCCCCTCCCCACGCCCTCCTCCCCCTCACCCTCCTGCCTCCATGCTGCTGTGTTTCTTCCTTCCTCCCTTACCTCCCCTCCTTCGCCACTCCCAAAGCATTCTGGGATGTTGCTTATCACCCAACACAGTTGAGTTTTTCACAGTAACGTTGGGGTTCACGCCAAAAGGCGCCAGTTCCCACCCACCCACCCCCGACACACACACACACACTTAACCTAACACACACTAAGACACACACACACCATTTTTTGGTGTTTGCATTCCAGGCAATCAAAGTGAAGGTTCTGCTGTGTGCATTTGCGGCAAGCCAAAAAAAACCTGCCCGCTCCAGTTTAAATGGACTCGGCAGATAAACAACTTGAAATGCGTGAACTTTTGCAAACGCAAACACACACACACACACACACACAATTCTCTGCACAGACCATCTCAGATTCCCCACTCCCACAGTGTTTGAAATTGCATTCTGGCGAAGGAGCCAAGTAAATGCCATAACTCATGTGAGTTATCTGAGGAATTAACTTAAATTTCCTCAGGAGGACTTTGATAGTCTTGTGACATTTGTGTGACATTTGGCTGACTTTTCCCTCATATTTAAAATGATCTAACAGTTGTCTATCTCTTTCTGTTCCTGTCTCTCGCTCTCTCGCTTTCTCTGTCCTCGCAGAACCCTTTGCGGCTTTTTCTCCAGAGAATCCGGGTGAGTTTGACTCGTTATGATGTCACTTCCTCTCTGGTCTTGCTTCCTGCCCGTTGGTATGCACTAGCCTGGGGTTTTTTTGCTTGGTGGCACTAAGTTGTCTCAACCGCTAAACAGTCAGCCCAAACCTGTCGACAACACAGAAGCTGAGTCTGCAGGAGTCTGCTGTGTGATTCCAGATGAATAAATCTGCATTCATTATTAAAGCTTGTGCCTCGTGGCATCAGCAACAGCTTGTAGACATCACCAAACAAATACTAAACCCCTCGCTAAAATCTTAATTATCAAATTTGCAAATACTAGATGAATTTTCTTAAAGTTGGAAAATAGATTATTTCACTAATGTGCTGTTGTGCGCCAGTTTTACCTTGTCAGTCTCAGTGGAAACAAAGGATTAGTCTCAAAAGAGCAAACTCTGCGTGCAAGGCAAGCTAAATCAAGCACACCTCATGGAGTCGGATATTTGAAAAGAGCTACATATTCTCAGTTCTGCGCTGCCTGACACAGCCTGAAGGGTTTTAAATAACTGTCTGCCTCATGAAAAATATTTAGAGCATCCTGGGGGACTCTATGAGATTGATGTTAGTGTTTTGGCATCTCATAATGTCTTCCAATAAGATAAGAGCTTGGCGGTTTGAGTGTGAATGTGATGTGTGTGCACTTCTTGGGCTTCTCTACTCCTCTGCCTTCACACACACACACACACACACACACACACACACACACACACACACACACACACACACACACACACACACACACACACACACAGAGTCTCTAACCCTTGACAAACATGCACCAACACACATTAATATCACCTCACACATACACACCAGTGTCCCCAGTGAAATGCAATCAGATAGAGTGACTGAGCAGCGGCAAGCACGGGTGTCTCTCTCTCCTCTCCCGAACTCAGCTCTGTCTAATGAGTGTGTGCAGTGTGAAGTAGCAGCAGCACGCACCATTTCCCTCTGTAATTATGTGACACGGTCCAAAAATCTGGATGTATTCAGCTCTGCTTCACTTTCCCCAGTTCAATTTGACATTCTCCCGGTCTTATGACTCTCCCCAGAAGTTTGGATGGTCCATTTGGGCTGTATTTTTTTAGTTTTTCAATGTCTTTAGGGGTTCGTTTTTGCAGAACAGTCTTGGATAGTCGAACAGAGACTTCTTGGAAGGTGGTTAGTTGGTTCTTACCAAGAATTTGAGGAGGGGGTTCAAGCCAGGGGCAGCAGTGTAGAGGATCTGTGGAGATAGTCTCCAAGGAGATGGAGCTTGGCTTGAGGAGGAGAGGACCGGCCAGGAGGCTGATGCATGAGAAAGAGGAAAATGAAAAAGAACAGAGAACAGGATAAATTATGTACTCAAAACAAATCTGCCATCTCGAGCCAGCTAAATATCAAATCCCAATCCAATATCAGCTGCGAGAGCTCTGGAACATTGGATTCCCATGTGGTGTGCGTCTGACTGATCCTTGCATGGTTCTGAGACTTTATCAGGGGGCTGTTTGGGACTTCCTGTGCCACTGCGAAACAGGAAGAGGAAGCTCCTTAATTCAATGTGTGTGGGTGCTTTCATAACTAATCATTTTGGCTTTTATTTCACACCAAGTCATTCCATCGGAGCTTTGGAAAAAAATCAATTGCATTGAATTTGACTGGATCAACCATTGGACTGATTTCAAACCAAATCTCTTGATGATCTTGGTGTGAAAACTTGTCCTCCAACTGCAGCCCAAGCTACATGAGAGAAATGGATGCATTTTAATTTTTCACTTTTTTTGGCCTTGGAGATTTATGTAATTTTTTTTGCAACTGGCATGCTTGTGCATGCTCATATGAGGTGCACGCCTGCTGTTCGTATGATGAAGACCAATAGGGATAGAAAATAGACGGTTAAATGTAGAAAATAAACAAGTGCCACCCCTCTCTGTTCCCGCTGGCCAATTATTCTGTATCTCTCCACCAGGGGGAGGCGTTCCTGTGCCTCCCTTGCCCATCCACTGGTATTACATTATGGCTGCCGGAGGCGCCCTCCTTCTCCTGGCAGTGGCCATCTTGGTCAGGGCCCTCTGTTGCTGCCGACAACACCTGGCCACCAAGAAGAGCCAGCTGTCAGTGGCCTATCACAGCTCCTCGCAATGCTTCCAGTATTCTAACTGGTCCTCCAGTATGGCCGCCCCAGGGGTGGAGCCAGTCCTGACAGTGAGGTTGGACAGCCGGGACCGACACCGTACCCTCTGCTGAAAAGAACCACTTAGCTGCGTTGTGTTTGGCAGAGCAGGACGCCAACTTGTGACGTCAGTGGCAGCGCGCGTCGTGATGCCACAACACTGACAGAACACCCACCCGACGTACCCCTCCCTCATTTAGTTTACAGTTGCAAGGGTGATGATGACGACATTGTCCCTAAACTGCCACGTGGACTTTTGCAAAGAAACACTGTGCTCTCTCTCTCTGTCTCTAATGGATGTAGCTTCGGTTTGCTGTTTTCTTCTTTGTTGCATTAAGGAGTTTGCTGTTGACATTTCACACTATGCTGCTCCTGATGAGAGGACTGAAGTCTGAGTAAGTTATTTATCTGAACAGCTTGTCTCGGACCATTGAGTGCCGTCTGGCTCCTCATAACCCCAACGGTCCTCCTGGAATGACCCCAGCATGGACAAACACACAGACATGTGTGGGCTGGGAAGAGAAGGGGGTCGAGCTGGTTCCGCTGCGAGGGCCAGCCAGAGCTGCCAAACCACAGGCTAAAACAAGACCCCAGAGACATGAGGAGCTCTGCAGTGCTAAGAGAGAGAGAGAGAGAGAGAGCAAGAGAGAGAGAGGGGGGGGTGGGGGGGACTGTTAGGCTGAGAGGCATTCAACGTGCTAGCTGTGGAAATGATCTGGCAAGCCCCAGAAAATAAAGCTCTTGGTATCTCTGTAATAACAACATGAGATTGCTGTGATATGAGTTGTACCAAAAGTGTGGGGGTTGCATTGGAGGAGGAAAAGAAGGCCGTCCATTGTGCTTTTCAACAGAGCATGTGCACATTTAAAAACAAAGGAATGCAAATCCATCATACTTTAAGTCCTGCATCACAAATGGTGATAACCAGCTCCTTTGATTGAACGTCTTGTCTTCTCCTGATAAAGGCATCAGTCAGTGATGGATGCAGCCGTCTTCAGTGTTTAGTGTTTCATCTTGATTCTCTGGCGTAATAAAGCACGTTGTTCCCACTCCCATTCCCGCTTCATACCACCCACTCCCGTTGTTCCCCATGTCTTTGAGCTGCCCAGATGAAACTCGTGCTGTGCCGAGCCTTGTTGTGATTTCAGTGGGAATATGTGCTTGTTGTTTTTGGGGTTGTAAATAGACACAGCTGTCTGCCATCACCATCGCTGTCTTGATTTATACTCCTACAAATCCCACAATGCCGCTTTAACAGCTGGAAGGCATAAGTGCAGTGTTTTGCTGTATATGTGCACCCTTGAGAGCGATCCAAGACATTATGAAAACCAGAGCAGAGCTCCAGCTATGAATGGCGCTTCCTCTAGTGCCATAAGACGCCATGAATCGCAATTAACATAAAACAAGACATAGCTAATGCACTTCTGACTCATGTTCAACATACATGGGATCCAAAAGCCTATTTCATTGTGAAATTTCTCAAAACTCTGACTGAGCTGAGACAAATTGGCACCAGTGTCTCTCTCATCAGTCGGTGCAGAGGTGGCGAGATTGGACACGAACTCGGTTTAACACCCTAGATTGAACGAAATTGAGGTCTTCACTCTGTGGCTTAACGGGCCGTGCTTTCGTGATCTGTCACACCAGCAAAAATCCATCACCCACTAGCCCACAGCTCAGCAGAATGTGCCTCGATTTGTTGCCACAATTTAGAAGCCGCACTTCAGAGTGAAGAAGAAGTGTTTTTTGGCACGCTCTCACTATGTGCTTTTAAATCAACTCGGGGGAGGAGGGATTGGACACCCTACTAGGGCCATCTCGACACCGTTACGCTCCAAGCCTCTAATAGTTGTAATTAGTTAATGGACAGATAACATTTATTAAGGCTGCGGTAAGCACTTTTCCCCTCTCATCTACCGCACCTCCGCCGCCCAATCAGCTGCCAACTTCAGTTGCCCCCGGAAACAGTATTAATAACGCCATTGGCCATCAAAGACCTCCAGATCTAGACGTGTGCCTTGCCAAGCAGTTACTCCCACTGCGGCACGCTTGCCAAGAGAAGCGAGCGCAAACACACACACACACACACACACGCGCGCACACACACACACGTAGACACAAATGCACATGCACACAAAGTAGAAAGAAAACTCATCTAAAGTATAAGTACACTTGAGCTATTTGGCTCAACTAAAGTGCTGCAGCCAGTGCTGGTTTTACCACACTTCTAATCCTCCTAATCAGACACTCGCATACATATCAATGTTCAGTTCACACCATACAGCAGTGAGTCGCACAGAACGGAAAGACAAGCACTACTTAAATGTTGTTGCCGTTAGTTGTTGTTGTTTTTTTTCCATCATCTTATTCACCACTCTTAAACTTGACAGCGACAGTGTCGATGATTTTAATGGTGATAATGATGGGTAATGTTAACTATTTGATGATGTTTGCATCTCTATTCACACGGAATGAACAGTCTTATACCACCAGTATGCTATGTGATGACTGTGTGTTTGACCGGAATGTATCATAATGATCTTTCTCTATTAATAAAGTCATATTTTTCTATTATTCCAAGACTCCTGTGTGTACGAATGCAAAATGTAAATATGAATTTACAATATGCAAAAGGCTTAGGTATCAGTAAATATGCGTGTGGTCCTGTTGTTGCTGATTGTTAGCATTACAAAAGGTATTACTTCTGAACCGGAAACAGACAAATGCTGTGCTATGCAACAATTATTCTGTGTAGAATTTGCTTTATGCTTAAAGGTTATGTTTCCTGTGCTTCTCTCTCACAGTTAAGAGACCAAATGAATTTGGAGGTGGACGTCTTTTCAGCAGCAGAGACCAACTAGGTGGAGGTGAGGCACAAGGAGCAAACCACAACACCTTGTGATCCACAGAGGCTCAACTTCACTGTCGTGAAATTAACTTTTCTCCTCCGCTTTTCTTCCCCTCACAGTTTTACAGCTCCCTGAGTGGAACACAGCATCCCCGTCATCTGAGCCTCCGGTGACCCGCTTCTCAGAGAAGGACAACTCCTGGCTGTACACCCTGGACCCCATCCTGGTCACCATCATCGTCATGAGCTCCCTGGGCGTCCTGCTCGGGGCGGTGTGCGCCGGCCTCCTCCTCTACTGCACCTGCTCCTACAGCGGCCTGTCGTCCCGCTCCTCCACCACCCTGGAGAACTACAACTTCGAACTGTACGACGGCCTCAAGCACAAGGTCAAGCTGAACCAACAGCGGTGCTGCACCGAGGCGTGAGGAGGTTTTCGAGAGAGGAAAACACAAGAGGTGGAACGGAGCGAGAGACGCAGCCGTTTTGTGAAAACCTCTCATTATTTTCTTCATTTCTTCCAGTTCACTTTCAGTTTACTTACTCGGTGGTGCAGATCCCTGGACACATGGACAACGAGAAAGCCACTTTTTCTTTTCTTTTTTTTTAGCTCGAATGAGAACTTGTTTCCTGCTCGGAAAAACGTGGCACAGTCCGATGTTGCTAGATTTTGTGGCGAAAGAACCAATGACAGAAAGACTGCGGTGACCCAGATGGATCGTTCCATTGCGGGGACGTTAGGCCTCAAAAAAATATCTACACATATCAATTACAGATTCCTGCTCCACCAAAAGAGAACTGTTTATAAATGCATTGTAGACTTGAAGCTGGATTCTGTAAGCTACACATACTGCGTCAGAACACATTGTGTTGGAAAGGTGGTAGGTTAGGAACGTGCTTAGAAAGCGTCTGTTTTGATCACATGTGAACACAGTGGCCTAGAATTTAGCTCCTTTGTGTCGCCCGTTGGCTTTTTTTTTTTTTTTCTCTTCCGTCGTAGACTCTGCTACCTATCAGCCTCAGTTATCCTCCTAGTTCCTGACAGTCTGCGGTATTTTTAGTCACAGACGTCCATCGAGTTTGTTCGGTCACTCTCTTTCTGTTTAATGTTTTCCCGTCTGGCCTATCACCAGTCTGTGATGGCAGATAAGTAGAGAAAAAAAAAGAGGCGAGGAACGTGTATGTGTGTGTAGAGGTGGGGAGAGGGGCAGGGATTTGAACACATTCTTTTAATGACAGAAAGAGTTATTGTTAGATTTCGTTGTTACTGGTTCCTGTCTAAGAGAAGGTCATGTTTACATTGTGGTTAATGGTAAAAGGTCAAGGAGCTTTGGTCGGTGCAACCTATGGATTGCTGGTAAGGGCAGAGACTGAAAACCACTGAAGAAAAGACAAACAAAGAGAAAGTGAGAGAGACTTTGACTTACAGAGCACTAAAATCCCCTGCCTCTCTCTCACAGGGGCAATGTTCTCCCGGTGCTTTGGCGGAGAACAGAAAACAAACGGGATCAAAAACAAATGCCAGAAACGGCTGTTCTCGATCCACTGACTGTGTGCGCGGACACACAACAAGCCTTAAAAGCAAACTGTTCGAGGAAATGTTGAAAAAGGAACGTTGAGGCGACACTAAGACAAGAGAGGAGGTATCCACCTCTCTCTTTTTACATGTGGACCTCAAAAAGCCATGATTTAAAGGACCTACTCTCCCCCCCCACCCCCCAAACTCAAACACATACACACAGATCACCCTCCCCACCCACCCCCACCCCCCTCCCACTCACCCTCCTCCTCCTCCTCCTCCTCAAACTACCGGCTGATTGTGGCCTGCAGCATTTTTTCTGTTTTTTTTTATTTTTTTTAATGTCGTCTCTCGCACAGCAAGACGGGCATTCTTCTGGATCGTTTTGAACCAATCAGAAAGGGTCTTATCTTGCACGCTTTGAATGGACTCATAAGCCATGAGAAGGAGAGGGTAAGAGAAGAAGAAGTCTCCCTCCCACGCACATGCACACACACACACACACACACACACATTACTTCACTTGTATATACAGATGTATATACAGAACATGAATACACACCCTCTCTTGCTCAGATGTGATGAAAAATGAAGGGAACACTGGTTGCTATATTTGAGACCATGCAGAACGTAAATGTCATTTCATCCCATCTACCCTCACCATGTAACCACACACACACACACACACACACACACACACACACACACACACACACACACACACACACCCTCTCCTCTGAGGCCCGCTTCTCTGGATCCCACTGACTCTCTTCAAAGTGCCTTGGAGCCTCGGGGATCCAGCTTGCCTTTGGAGCCGGTATCAGATACAGTAACTTGACACTTGACAGTGACAGTCACAGCGCCCCCTTCTGCCTGGGAGGAACAAACATAAAAAGGACAGAACCCCCCCCCGCGCCCCCCCCCCACCCTTTCGCACTGCTCGGACTGCTGTTGTTGTTGTTTTAAAAGGGGTCTTTGTACAGAAATGCTCTTTTTATGATTGTTATTATAATTATTGTTATGATTATTTAATAAAGGATTTATACCATAAGGAGGAAAAAGCTGGCTAGGATTTTCTTACTGTGATACGTCGTGTGAAAGAGCAGAAGTTTGATTGTTGCAGCATTTTCTGAGCATTATTGACATTCCTGCAATACTAACTCCGTCTGAGACTTTGAGCCAAACTCTCACTTTTAATTGCAAAAAGAATACACACACACACAAACGCTCGGTCTCGTGCTCCGTCACATACACATTCATATATAATGCCATGTTGTCAGCTTGCTACACTCGGCCTCTAATCTCCACATGATGTCCCATTAGTCTGGACCTCTGGTGGCCCTCATTTAGGAGCTCCAACATCAAAGCTTTGAAGTGCCCGGCGTCTCAGCCACACACACACACACACCACACACACACACACACACACACACACACACACACACACACACACACACACTCATACAGTACATGCAATTACTCTGCTTCTCTTTTTATACAGCTTGCTGAGTCTCCCACACACGGTTCCATTTATCCACATAAGCTTCCCTCACCTAAATGCAAACGTTGTTAGCAAATACAGCCGTTTTAGATGCAGAATGTGATACTTTTGACTCTTTGGGGTCTCCCGGACGCTTGGAGAAAGACAGCCAAAGTGGTCTGCATTTTTTGCTGGGGGTTATTACAGTCATGACTTGGAAGATTAATGAGAGAGCCGAAGTTAATGTTGTATTTCTTTGCTTGCATGCGCTTCTGAAATGTGTTTTTCCTTTCTGAAATAGACATAACTTTTTAATTACAGCAACGGTGAACACAACTTTAGGTCGATGTGAAATGGAGCCTGTAGCTCAGGTACCACATTATGAGCCGTACAAAGTAGAATGACACGTGTTGTCGCTGCACAGCGGCGATGGCGGGGGCTGTTAGCGCGCTCCGGTCCGTGACATAGCGGGCCAATTACTGCCTCTGAAAAAAGACAGACTATCCCCAGTCCGCCGGAGGAGTGCGATGCCATCTGCTCGCAGGTTTGATTGATCCCGGCAGAACAGTCTCGACCACATCACACGAATGAACGCCGACAGGAAATTACCAAAGGAGCCAGATTGTCATTGTTCCATACCGCCCCTTGTTTTCACAACCAAATTATCCTTAATTTTTTTCTCTCCCTGTGAGTGTGTGTGTTACGCAAATGTTGTTTTTCTACGTTTTTATCACTCTGCAGGGGCCCTTTCCTTTAGCCGTCAGATCAGAGAGTTCTTTTGCCTCTGAAGCCGAGGCGGCCTTCAAAGAAAAAGCTCTGGCACCCTGTAAGTCGATAGGCCAGATTGAGGAGGGAGCCCATTTGAGGGTCGCGCCACAGGAAGTGTCTGCAACACACAGCTAATTAATCTGGGGATTAGGTAATCAAGATGGAAGAGAGTGCAAACAGGCAGTTAGTCACCACAGTTAGGGAGGAAACTTTGTTTGCTTTTCTAACTTAATCACTTAGTATTTCCTTTATGTCACTGCATAGAGGCTTCTCACAGCGTCCATGATAAGGGAAGCTTGGGTGTGTCGAGGTACTTTAGCTTTAACTGTTGTTAAAAATATCTTGCGATCATGAAGAATATTTATAAAACAGAACTTCTCAGGAGAAATTCAGCAATCAGAAATCCCCCATATCCTCCTCCCTGCACCTTCAGTGACAGTCTGAGGAAGAGAACCACCTGGAGGCTGAACCTTACATCTCTTTCAACAGCATCCAAAATCCACGACGCAAAACTGCAGCAGCGTTGCATATACACATGCAGAGACTTACATGTTTCATGTACACACACACACACCACCACGCACCCACATCCCAATGGTCTTCCTGGGAAGGGGGCCCAGATAATCTTGTCTGGCCTGCCAGCGGTTCAAAGCACCTATATGGGTCAGAGCGTGTGTGTGTGTGTGTGTGTGTGTGTGTGTGTGGAGAGGATGGAAAGGGGCTCTGTGGCAACTTGCCCGCCAATGACGACAGACCCAATGACAACAAATGCCAAAGTCTTGTGTAAACACCAGTAGGACCATCACTCTCCTTCCTCCGTGACATTATCATCTCCCCACCACCAGAGGATACTGCCCCCGAAAACAAATACATGGAGGAAATGATCGGGGACGAGAGAGCTCCAAACTAGGCCAGCTTTCTTGTCACTGTGAAGCAGCACAGAGGAAATGAACTTGATAAAAAAAGATACTGAGGGTGATTTGAGGCAAATTCTGGACCGCAACAACACTGTTGGTGTGTTTTTTGGTTGGATGCTAGACTGAAGCTAAAGCCTCATGCTGGGATT
>JACSYO010000249.1:962500-1142500 GCA_016806645.1 Ophiodon elongatus | reverse complement strand
AAGGAAAAGCAACAGTAGATAAATCAAGGTATTTCTTCTCGAGGTGTGGACGTAGACGACTCCTACACAGCCAACTCGGGGGCATCAAATCAGGCTCTTCGTCATCCAGAGAAGGAAACACAATGTTTTTCAAATCTGGGTACCTCTTCTCGTGAGTGTCTCCCGTGTGAGGAACAGGAGGCAGAGGAACCTCATGAGGCAGCAGGTTAAAAGGAGAAGGAAACCCTTTCAAATCTGGATACTTCTTCACATGAGTATGTCCCGTGTCCAACACATCGTCAGCGGGTGAGGGACTTGGAGGCAGTGGAATCTCAGCCAGAAGGCTGGGGGGCATCAAACCAGGCACTTCATCATCCAGAGAAGAAAACCCAGGGTCTTTCGAATCTTGGTACTTCTTCTCGGGAGGGTCTCCCATGCCCAACTCAGCGTCAGCATATGGAGAACTTGGACTCAGTGGACCCTCATGAGAACAAAACCAAGCAATTTTTAACTTCTTCTCGTGAGAGTCTCCCATGTCCAACACAGCGTCAGCGGGTGGAGGGCTTGGAGACAGCGGGACCTCCTCAGCCAGTAAGTGGGCACCGTGGAAGTGTTTCATTGGCGGAGGTGCTATAGCTGCCTTTGGGAAGCTGCACACTCTACAAAAATAGTGTCAGCAGTTGGTACAATGCAAACAGATAACAAAGGACTCATTGTTAGACAGACTATAACGTATTTAAATCATGTCAGTTATGATGATAGTTACTATTATTTTAATGATGTAAGTTTATATATGCCGTGATAAAAACATACCTAATGTCAAAATATTACATGCTGCACCTCATTAAAAGCTTTTACTATTACCGTGTGCTCCACATCTCATCTTTTCTGAAGTTATTTGAAGTCTAATGCAAGACTTACCTGACAGTTTCATCACAGGGAACTGCACCGCAGTTCATTTTACTGGCGGGTGATCCATAGGCTCTTTGCAATAGCAGGGGCGCGTGATGGCCATTTGCCTAAAAAAGGGTTAAATGTTTCTTGGTTTATTTGTTCATTAAGAAAGTTGTCAAGCACTTCTTTTTGTGTTTTAAAAAAAAAATTGTGAAAAAAGAGTAACCTACCATTGTCTGAGTCTTTTTTAGGCATCGATCAGACCCAAGCTCCATGGTGGATTTGGTTTGACAGTCTGTAAACCATTACAAAACAGTTATATCAAATGCCACAAACTACATACCCATATTGGATATCGATTAAGATGTTTTGGAAATCTTTAAACGAAAGACCCATTAGGCCTGACTTACTTCAATAACGTTTTTCAATCTCGCCAGCAGGCTGCCACTTTCTTGAAATATCTCTCTCTGGGTTTTCGTTGTATGAATCGCCGTTTTGCTCTTGATTCACAAGTGTACCAATGTAGTGTCTTTCAGTTGTGGTGCATGGAGAAGACTGGTCGCAATATTGGAACCAATTGGATTCTGTGATGCAACTTCATTCAGGTTCCAGAGTGCAACGTATTCCGGAACACGGTGATGTTTGCTTTTGTTCATATACATCTAATGTTCAAGTCCAATCAGTAAAACACACAATAAAACGCAATTTAATGTTCTTTAGCTCTTTAAAACACACCGTTCATCAACGCTTGTTGATTAAGATTGCATTCAGGTTGCAAAACTGATATTATTTACAGAATAAGGGGCGTTGCAATTTCTAAAAGTATAAAATAATATATACATTGAGGAGAGAAAAGTTCAATGTTTCTCAGAGGTTTTGATCAACTGACCCATATGATGATGTCCGGAAGCAGCCATGGTTGTTGTCGTGCTAAAGCCACTGCAGCTTACTCTAGGGGTTTAGGATTTGGCAGAAGTTGCATTCAAGTACCTGAAGGTCAAACGCATCCACCTCACGACATTTGCAGCGGGATGGACTCATCAAAGACTCCATCACTGGTGGTGGTGTCAGCCCCCACGTCCACAAATCTGTGACTGGAAGGAGGGGAGGGCAACAGGAGACTGTTTTAACCTCAAATGGCTCCATTTCTTCTACGCTTAGTGTTTCTTCTTCGGTGGCTTCAATGACAGATGGTGTTTATTTTCTTGGCTTTTGATGAGATAATCCTGCATTTTTTGTGCATTATTTTGAACTGCCTTGAAGATGTGTGGCATTCTTTTCCTAAGAGGGTTTAATATATTGACTAATAAATTATTCAGAGGATTAAATAAAGAATTTGCATCAAATCCATGAGTTTCCAGAAACCATTCTAGACATCGCCTCCATTCATCTTTACACTTCCTTTAGTGCACTTTTAATCTGTGCAGGAGAAAGGTGTTTGAACGTTCGAGCCCATAAAGCACACACTTTATTCAACATTGATATACTATGGTCAGTGATGCAGCATAGCAGTCGCCTGAAAAGTGATGATCAAATTCATATTCCATTGTACTGATAAGACTTTTATTCTATTAACGTACTGTTTATCTGCATTTCACTTGTCTCCGGGAGCCACGGGTGTTGCTGCGATGTGAGACCGCCCCTAATGGTCACAGCAAAATGACTGTTAGATGATTTTAGAGAGGTGCCACTCAGGATGTAACAGGTCGGTGCTTTTTACACAAAGGAACGAAAGTAACTGGAGTTTGCAGCTCAACAGGGCAAATCAACACATATATATGTCAACTGTGTGTGTGTGTGTGTGTGTGTGTGTGTGTGTGTGTGTGTGTGTGTGTGCGTGTGTGCAGGAGAAAGGTGCAGCTAGTTTTCCAGTCCGTTGTGCCTGAAGTGTGTAGATAGGTTAGTTTTGGGGCTCTGCGTCTTCTCTAACAATACCTCTCTGCCTCAGCCTGTCTGCCTCTGTATCTGTGACAGATTCGCCCACACACTGAGGCACCGGTGCGTCAATCTGGTTTCTGTAGCCTGTGTTATCTTGTATACACACACACACACACACACACACACACACACTCCCTCTCCTCTCTGTCTTCCTCTACCACTTCTCACTCACCTTCTGGCTTTCGCCTCGGCCTCTCTACGTAGACGACCACTGTGGCGAGGGTGTAGTTCAGCGGCAGCGGAGGCAGCCCCTTTGTGTTTATCAAGAGCTGTCGGACAGGAGATCTTATCCCAGCAGGAGAAGGTGGCTGAACTGCTCTCAGTGGGCCGCCAAGGTCAGACAGTTCAAGCTCAAACTCAGGGATACAATGTCAAGCTCAGCAGGCCAAGTGGAAAGTCTCTCCAAGTAGAAAGCTCTTTCAAACAGTTCTTAAGTCGGCGGTCGTCGACCCCATGTGCTGAGGAGCCGTCACCCACCACGTTTAAAGGCTCTGAGTTACAATCATAAAGTATAAAAAAAAAATAAGAGCATCACAGTCTTTATTACCCCCTCGCAGGAAATCTGTTAGTCGAGGCCTTGACTCAAAAACTGTAGGTGGTTCTCTCACTCAAGTCCCACAGTGATGAAACCGGTTGAAAACTTCATGAATGGAGAATTCCCCATGCAGACAGCCGTCAGCATGTGGGTCAAAGGAAGAGTCTAGACCGCATGTCTGAACCAAGAACTTGGCGCACAAATTCTGTATGTGATTCTAACTGCGGGGCTGGCTCTGGAAGATAAGCTTGAAACACACAGTCGTAGTGAGAGTGAAGCTGTGGCACCAACACAGACGTTCGGCATGTGCCTGAATGCGATGCAGCATCATGCTTTCAAATTTCTGAATAACACAAGAGCTACTTTTGTTTATTCTCATTGGAAAATATGATTATTATGATGCCACATCCCTGGAAGCAGAGCAATAGTTTATTTTCAACTCTGGACCTTAGTGTCCAGATAACTCACTTTGTCTACGTGAACAACCACCCGACCACACAATAGCTGCTGGCTGATTTGTGAGTATTAAAGGTAGCAAAGGTCATCTGCCATTGAGCCACTGGTCAGAACTGAAGTCACAAAGCCCAATCCTTCAGTGAATACCAGATTCAGCAGAACCCAAAGCTTTATTGATCGCCCTTAGTACTAATGAGATTGGACGTAGCATTCCTAACACCACCAGTATTCTCTTCTCACTAAATCAAGGGATTAGATTGGCACACACATCCGTCTTATCCCGCCTGTTACCATCCTCGCGTGTCAGGCAGCTTCAAGCGGACAAAGAAGCAGAAATGAGAATGAGAGAAAAGGTGGGATTGAATACAAGAAAAGACACACCTAACGGACTTATGGGGCTCCAGCTGAGCCTGTATGCGGAGGTGGAGACGCCCACAAGAGGGGAGAGAGATGAGGGTTTGTGATGGGCAGGCCATCACATCCACTGGGAGACAAAAGAGCGGGGTTTCAAGCAGCCGATGGACAGAAGGTCCATTTCCACTCACACAAAAGAGCCGGGGAGATGAAGCAGATTAGCAGCTCTTTATGCCCATTGTGAAGGCTCTAAATGATAAGAATTATCCCTTTTTCCATCCCGGTCTGTGTCCTGTGTGTGTGTGTGCATGTGAGAGTGTAAGCTCTTTCCTTTTTCACATTAGGATACGCTTCCCATTTCTTATTCTTTCACATGCAGGTACACACAGACACACACATGCTGAGTCTTTTATTCATCCTCGCAGGAAGGACAGACGCAACAGATGGCTTTTGAGTCACTTCCCGTCTTTGTAGTAAACCCTGAATTTACAATTTGATGGGAAAGCTCTTAAATTTAAACCCTCTCATCACTGAAAGACTTCTTCAAATGTTCCTTTGACTTGAAAATGCATTTTTTTTTCTGTGGAAGAGGCATAATTGTTTCTTCAATCTTTAATCACTCATTCACTTCATATAGCAGTGGAAAATGGCACAGCGTTAGCATTGATATAATGCTATTATATATTATTATGTTACATCTCCAGGACTAGCTTTTCCGCACCACCTGTGTCTCATGTGGGACATGGAGGTTTTATTAGCTATTGTTAATCCATGACTCTGTTGTGTACAGCAGTTTCCTCTGATTATACCTTAGTATTTAGTGCCATCTACGGATCATTTTGTAACACTGCAAGCTCTCAATTTTTTCCCAGATATGATCTTGTTTTTCACACAATCCATTGTCTAAGATACATAGCATCATTTTGTGTGTATACCAGTGCTTGGTTTTTGATGCACATTTAATGTCAACCGAAACTAACTGACACTGTTGGAAGTGTCAAAAATTGTCTTAATAGCTTTTCCACTATAAAGTTATATTAGATCATATGGGTTCAGCATTGCTCTATTTCATTTAACTGTTAATGAACTGCAATTAATTTCCAGTGGTGAAATGTAACTAAAAAGATTTGCTCGAGGTACTCGTAATTTACTTGAGTATTTCCATCTTATGTTACTTAAAGGTACATACTGTACTTTTTACTCCTCTACATTTATCTGACAGATGTGTTTACAAAATACTTTCACTTTACAAGTTTAATCCAAAACATATTAAATAAAACATAAATTATTTATATTGATTAAACTATCCAACAGAACAAAACGCAAGTTAATGAGTCAGTAAAAATATTCAAATTATATAAATGAAAAATATAATTCCTAATGAGTAATTTTACTTTTGATCCTTTGAATACGTCTGCTGGCAATAACCTAGTTCTGTACTTTTACCTACATAAAATTGCAAATGCATAACCTTTACCTAAAATATCTTTACACTTCTTCCACCCTGTTATTTTGTCCTCTTTTTTTAGGGTCCGTGTTGCTCGCTTCCGGTCCCCATGAATCAGTTCCGTGTCCCGCCTGCAGGGGCGCTGACGGCCTGCTTTCCGGTCAGGCTGTAAACACCCACATGCAATGCAGTCAAACGCTGTTGCGTAAAGCGCCGATTGCCGAGTCATGGATAGGAGTTGTTTAACCAATGTGCACCCGGCAAGGACAACATCCGTCCCCCGCGTGAGAAGACTGATGGTGGCGATGACCGACGCCTGGCTATGTCTCGCCTTTACTCCTCGTTCATGTTAAAGCTGGCTGCAGTCGACCAAGCGAGCTAACAGCGGATAGTTGTGAGTGGACTTGCTAGCTTCTCTGGAGTAACCTCTGTTACTGACAAGTGTGTCGTCGGTGAGGTGAAGTGGACAGAAACCGCCTGCAAATACGGTGAGTTTACAACTAAGTGCATGCTTTAGCCTCTCAATAAGGATTTATTTATTAGAAACACACACGTGTGTGTGTGTGTGTGTGTGTGTGTGTGTGTGTGTGTGTGTGTGTGTGTGTGTGTGTGTGTGTGTGTGTGTGTGTGTGTGTGAGTGTGAGTGAGTGAACTGCTCTGTGTGTGGTGGTACTTTAATTCATGACCAGCGGCTTGAACCATGAGTCAGCGCCTAAAAATGTCCCTGAAGCCCACAGCCTAATATGGAGGTGTTATAATGCCCCCATGTCAGAGTGTGTAGAGAGAGATGAGGCTCTTCTTTCCCATTTTGTTGTTATTTAATTCAATGTAACATTTAGTATTGCACTTTCTGTCTCTCCCCAGCTGCAGCCATGGTGTTTATGCAGGGCTACTGTGAAGCCAATTCCTCCATCTCTCGCACCTGGGTGGATGAAGGCATCTCCCCCTGCTTCTACTTCACGCTGGTCCCCTCCATCCTGCTCACCATCTCCTTCTTCCTCGGCACCATCCACTGCATATTCTACCAGAAGTATGGCACCCCAATGGAGCCCAAGTTCATCCCGCGCTCCCGCCTCTACGGCTTCCAGCAGGCCGTCTCCGTCCTCCTGCTCGTCCAGTTTTTGGGCGGCGTGGTGTGGCGGGCTGCCAGCGGGGGAGAGCTCCCGGGGTACGTGGTGTTGTACGGCTGCTTCTCTGCCCTGGGCTGGGCGTGGGCTATCGCCCTGCTCAGGGTGGAGAGACGCCGGGCCCTGCTGATGGACCGGACCAGGGGCCACAGCGTGGCCCTGCTGCTGTTCTGGGCCGTGGCTTTCTCAGCGGAGAACTTGGCCTTCATCTCCTGGTACAGTCCGCACTGGTGGTGGGGCCTGGAGAACAATCAACAGCAGGTGAGGAGAGATCAAACGTTAAACAAAACTTCTGAGAATAAACCCCCCAAAAAAAGCGGGGGGGACTAGAGAGTGTCTCTATTTTTATACAATTTTCAGACTGGATTGTATCAAAATATTGCACGCTGCATACCACATTCAGATCGCATTGCTTTCCTGTCCTCTGTACCGGCATGCAGCACGTTCATGTCCTTTATCTCCATTCCCATCTATTCAGGTCAAAGTTTCTCTATTCCTGATCCACACCTTGACAGTGTATGTCCTTATTCTGCACAAGGATACATCTCTTTATCATTTCAATTCATGATGTTGTTTTATAATGTGGGCTTTAACGGGCTAATGGGCCAAAGGTTAGTTTTATAGTAAAGAATAAATATTGACGCATCTTTGTGAGACACACCTTCCACTTGGCTCAAAGCAAAGCAGCCTTTCTTGTTTCAAGTACAACAAAGTATCCACCCAGTCAACAAAGGGAGGCAGACGGACAGGCATGCAAACCATCCTTCACACCAGTGTTAGTGAGAGCATGACTAGACTTTTTTTTGCTGCGTCATGGCTCAATCTGACTATCAGATCCCAGAAGTCACGGTTAACCAATCAAATCGTAAGGCACAGTCTTGCCCCTCCCACAACTTCCTGGTTAATGTCACTGTAAGCATGACTAGACGTTTTTGTTCTTTGTTATTGTATCTGCAGTACTACCCCTCTGTTTCTTCTGTGCTTTACTCAATTTGAAACCTCATTAAAACCAAACAAAAACTTAAAAAGAGTCTAGAATAAAACATTGTATAATTTAGAATAATATCTTATTATATATTGATGTAAATTACTCAGAGGCTTGGTTATTGTTTTGTAAATGACACATCTAATCAGTGTCGTGATTTTCTCATACAAAGCTGCATTATGAGCATAAATGCTGATCAACTGGTTTCTATATTGACCTGTTTTGAATTGCCAATGATCCCTTCAGGTGCACTTCGGCCTGTGGCTGATGCGCTACATTGGCACCGGGCTGCTCTTCTTCATCGGTCTCAAAGCTCCCGGGTTGCCACGGAGACCATACATGCTGCTGATAAATGAAGACGAGCGTGACGTGGAGAACAGCGGACAGGTGAGCGACCTGCAAGTTTCCCCCGTGACGCTCCTATTTGGCAGCAATATTTTCAAAAGAAATGTCACGTCTCAGACATGACGAAATGCTGTGTTAAGTATTTAATATGTTTCTCCATCTTAGAGGCTTTTGGGCGGAGCAGAAGAGAACCAGTCCACCTGGCAGGGTTTCAGGAAGAAAGTCCGCGTGCTCGTTCCCTACATGTGGCCCCGGGGCAACATCTTCCTCCAGCTTCTGGTCCTCTTCTGTTTGATGCTGCTGGCAATCGAGAGAGTAATCAACGTCTTTGTACCCATTTACTACAAGAATATAGGTGAGGGGCACATCTTTTTATCGGACCTTGCATACAGACTCGTGGAATTTAACGCGCACTGTTCCTCAGGATGTGTTGGGATAAAAATTGAGACATCCTTCTGATAGCTTCGTGCCTCCAGAGGGCCAGAGAGACAAATATCAGAGACCCTGTTGTCAGAGGACACCGTTGTCCCTTTTATCGTCTTGTTTATCTCCCTCATCTTCAAGCCAAATACCTGACCCACCTACCGTAATGTCTTTGTCCCTCTCTCAGTGAACGAGCTGACTGATGGCAGCAGCTGGGGCACTCTGTCCACCACGGTGTGCATTTATGTCCTGCTCAAGTTCATGCAGGGCGGCGGCGCAGGTAGGACCGAGACCGACAGCATGCTCTTGATTTCATGTCCCCGCTCGCGCGTCACGTGACTTTTCAATCTGCCGCTCCCGCCGTCCTCTTCCCCTTCTTCCCAGGTGCGTCGGGTTTCGTCAGTAACCTGCGCTCTTTCCTGTGGATCCGGGTGCAGCAGTTCACCAACCGCGTGGTCCAGGTGCGTCTGTTCAGCCACCTGCACTCGCTCTCCCTGCGCTGGCACCTGGGCCGCAAAACCGGCGACGTGCTGAGGAGCATCGACCGCGGCACCTCGTCCATCAACAGCCTGCTCAGGTAGGACGGTGTCGGGTGGATGGGGTTTTCCTCCTCCGGACCCCGAGTTTTCCTGAAACTGTGTCCTAGTATTTGGATTGGAAGTGAAAAGGAACTCACCTGTCCCTTTTTGTTTTCCCACAGCTACATAGTGTTCAGCATCATCCCAACCATGGCTGACATTGTCATTTCTATCATCTACTTCATCACCTATTTCAACGCCTGGTTCGGCCTCATCGTCTTCGTCTGCATGGCCATGTACCTCAGTAAGTGGTGCACGTCGAATCGTCGCGATCCAAGATCCTGTCTCCTTTAAGAACAATATCTATGAGCGTGATGGGTTCGGTTGAACATATCACCAGGTAAGACGCTCCTTGAAAGATTTCTGATTTCCTGATAATCTTCCCCCCCCCCCCCAGCTCTGACCATCATCATCACCGAATGGAGGACCAAGTACAGACGAGAAATGAATCTGCAGGACAACAATGCCAAGTCCAAGGCCGTGGACTCCTTGTTAAACTTTGAGACGGTACATGGAGCATTTTGCCGCCCATCTAAACTTTGACTCGTAGAGAAGTTTCCATTATTCCAAGATGTCAAACGTGGAGAAAACAAATGCGATGTGAAACACTTAAATGTCACTTAAATGCATTTATTGAAGAGACTCTTAATTCTACGTGTAGATTCAATTGAATGGACAGAGATCTTTCCCCAGAGATGGTTCGGCGGTCTGACACAGGAAAAAAGTAAACACAGAGTCTTATACACATCAGTTCATGTTGTCCCACCCCACCCCTCTCCTCCACATGCACCAGGGCAAAGATCCCGGCCTTGTTGCCTGTCTGGGAGGTAATTTCGTCTACCGGCTCTGTGGGGAAAAAGCGAGAACAGGAAAACAATAGAGCATAATAAGAGATAAAGTAGTTATTTTACCCTGTCTAACACAATCCGAGTTGTTTAAGTCAGGACGAGCTGTCTCTATGCTCAGGGTTCAGAAATACAAGTTACATCTAAGAGAACAATATGATACATTTTCCACCACAGGTCCCACTTGTTTTTTTATTTTATTTTTTATTCTGCTCATCAGGTGAAATACTACAATGCAGAGAACTATGAGGTCGGGCGTTTCGAGGACGCCATCTTAAAATATCAGGCAAGTCAGACAAGTTTCCATTTTTATTTTTCCTGTCTAGTCATCACTGCTTTTGAGATTTAGTCTGAAGTCGTTATATGTGTAGAAGCGAATATCCTGCAGATCAGTCGTCTCACATTTAACCAGCCCCTACAGGCAGGCGTCTGACGGATCCTTTCTCCTCCTGTGTTTAGGTGTCGGAGTGGAAGACCCAGGCGTCCCTGGCCTTCCTCAACCAAACACAGAACCTCATCATCGGATCGGGCCTGCTGGCCGGCTCCCTGCTCTGTGCCTACTTCGTGACCGAAGGAAAGTTTCAGGTACTGACCACGTCGACGTGCTGCTTTACATAAAAATGTATTGCGCGTTTTACTGATCAGAATGTGAAGTCAGTTTGACTGAAAACAGAATCCTCTTATCTCAGGTTGGAGATTTTGTTCTTTTTGGTACCTACATCATCCAACTGTACACCCCCCTCAACTGGTTCGGTACCTACTACAGGTAAGAAGGAGCTGCACAGTAAAGATCCATCTGCTCTCACGGACCTTTCTTTGGTTGATTCTCGTAAACCTTCGGCTCTATTTTCTTTCCCGCAGAATGATCCAGAACTCTTTCATTGACATGGAAAGCATGTTCAAACTTTTCGAAGAGGACGAAGAGGTACTTTTGAAGCCGATTGCTCTGCGTTTTCCACTTTTAAGCTCCGTATTATGATCCACGTTTTTTTTAATGTGTTCCGTGTTTGCCCTCTCGTGCAGGTGAAAGATGAAGTAAATGCTGGGAGTCTTCAGTACAGACGGGGAACAGTGGAGTTTAAGAACGTTTACTTCAGCTACGTCAATGGGTTGGTTCACATGAGATTTGACAGCCTCGTTAGAACTGAAATAGAATTTCTTTTAAATTGTCTCAGTTCTCACATTTGCTTACTGTTTTCCAGCAAGGAGATTCTCCAGGATGTTTCCTTCACCGTACTTCCAGGACAGACATGTGCCCTGGTAGGGAACCACTTCAATTCAAATCCCCAACACAGTCAAGGTGTCCGTATTCTGTCAGGACTGTACCACTGTAAGCTCCCCTTAATCTCCCCAGGTGGGACCATCAGGCTCTGGGAAGAGCACCATCATGCGACTCCTCTTCCGTTTCTATGACGTTCAGGGAGGCTCCATCAGCATCGACGGGCAGGATATATCGAAGGTTAATGTTTGGCACCATAACTACGGCATAATTGAACATATATGTGTATATGCTGGAGGTGGATACCACTCTGAGTTCAACCAATGCATCTGTGATGCATCCATTGAAATACATTTAACATTATGAGCTTTATAATTTAAGCTAATATTAGTGACTTCTGTGTACCTTTCATGTGCAGACTGTGTGTGTGTGTGTTTTTACAGACAAGTCATTGCTTTGTCTTCATCGTCTCTCCTCAGGTGAAGCAGAGGTCCCTGCGCGCGCACATCGGCGTGGTTCCCCAGGATACCGTGCTGTTCAACGACACCATCCGGGATAACATCCGCTACGGCCGCATCTCCGCCAGCGACCAGGATGTGGAGGAGGCCGCTTTGGCTGCCGATATACACGATAAAATCATGACCTTCCCCGAAGGTGACCGAGAGAGTAGCCCTCCTGCAGCAAGTGTAGACGGTCAAAGTAATGCGAGGGATAACTTTTTACCACCTCCCTGTATTTATTTCCGGCAGGTTACGACACGCAGGTGGGGGAAAGAGGTCTGAAGCTGAGTGGAGGGGAGAAGCAACGGGTGGCTATCGCCAGAACCATCCTCAAAGCACCGCAGATCATCCTGCTGGATGAGGTGAGATTCCGAAAGGGAGCAGCGATACTTATTTCTCCAACCTGTTCCACCGTCACTCCTCTGTGGAAGTTATTGCTGTTGTTTTCAGTTGTAACAAATAACGTCTCTCTGCAGGCCACATCTGCTCTAGACACGCAGACGGAGCGCAACATCCAGGCCTCTCTGGCTAAAGTCTGCATCAACCGCACAACCGTTGTCGTCGCTCACAGGTAAGAGATGCATGTGCTGGAGGGGATTTCTTCTGTTTCCTTTCGTTTCAGTTGTTTTAGCCAAAGAGTGGCGTGAATCTGTTTTTCTCTGTATTACAAAGGTTGTCCACCATAATCGGAGCGGACCAGATTCTGGTGATCAGTGACGGCCGCATCGCCGAGCGAGGACGGTAAGTGTGACCTGTTGTTCTGAAAGTCATGCTGACGGACTCTCCCCCCCACCCCCCCTTTTTTTTACGCTGAGCTCCAAGTGACTCGCTTTTTCTCTCCTTCCAAGGCACGAGGAGTTGCTCGCCAAGGGAGGCTTGTATTCGGACATGTGGCTGAGGCAACAGCAGGCCCAGGACTCTGATTCCTCGTCAGACACAGAAGCCAAAGACCTCAAGTCTGAGAAGCTGCAGCCGCCATCCACCTCCTCAGGCCACCACGGCCACTGAATGTATTTCTTAGTTTTTTGGTTAGGGTCGGGGTTAGAGAAGTCTAGTTTTTTTTTTTTTTTTTTTTTAAACTGAAACTGAATGTGCAACAGCAGGTTATGGAGAAAAGGGAAGGTGCCTTAACGCAACTGAGGAGGCACAAACGATGTGGTCGAGTCCAAATGACCCACAAGGCATTAGTTTTTATAGGTATTTGTTGTAAGTATGGCGAAGGTTTATATGTAGGGACGGGGCGAAAAGATCAAATCATTACCACGTCATAAAAAATATATTTCTGGCGTTTTTTGTGTTTTTGTTTTTAGTTCAAACCTTCATTACAAAGCTAAATAATGAAAATGTGTGCATGTTGTCCCATGCCTTTGTCCGGCGGGCACCCTGAGTGTTTAAATAGTTTTATTTGTTTTGCATTTTTCATATTCAACGTTGACAATCGTTAGTTTATGTTGTCCACAAAAAAAAAACAAAGCAAGTATTATTTAATCGATGGCCTGACGTTGTTAAAAGGTGCAATGGAGGACTTGCTAAAAGAAAGGGAATAAGAAACACTCAGGGGCTAATGACTCTGTTGTCCACTACATTATTTCATATGAAAATGTCAGGGATTTTATTCAGCTGTGTTATATTTTTTAAGTTTTTGGTAGCTGATTTCTGAGTTCTACTGTTATTTAAATTATACAATTAAGTTGTGATAATACTTGTATTTTTATAGTGTAAGCGTCTTTATAACTTTGCTCACTAAGGTAAAGCGGGGTGTGCTCCTTGTCCGATTATTGTATCTTCTTAATTGTTGACGAGGTTTAATGAATACATACAAAGTAAAGGTTAGGTTTTCGACTGGCTGATTGACATACAACGTGGTACAATCCATTTTGACTTGCCATTCAAATATATCTGCCATAAAACAGATGTACCATCAAGCCAACAACACCCACCATTATTCTCAATTAATGTAATGTATAGTATATACACAATTTCTGGGTAGGAATTTGTAATCATTTGATGTTTTGTATCTGCTTCACGAAAGGTATTTTTCATTGTTTCATTTTCTAAATCATCAGTTTTGTCTTTTACTTCTAAAAATAAGCTGTTTTATTTCCGTGTGTCTGTCAAGTCAAAACAAGTAATGAAGTATATTCTGATCTCTTAAAATTGTTATGAGTTTAAAATCTTGCTGACAGGTGCCAGCAGACAGAATGCGCTTCTTCTTTTTTTATTTCTTTTTTTGCCATGAACTTTACAATCCTCCCTCGAGGTCAACAGATGCATCTCCATGGAAACCGGCAATGTTGTGATTGTTGTTGAACTAAAAGAACATTTTGGAGTGGAAGATGTTTTTTTTTTCTATCTGTGTCTCCTAAAGTTTTTCCTCTGAGGCTGCAAATAAAAGTGCTGGATAAAGCAGGAATTTATCAAAATACAGGCTGAATGTCCAGTTTATTTAGACTTCCATAATTACGTCAGCATTTTACTGCAACGTTGTGGTTATTCGTGAACCTTCTTCAGGCCGAACCTTAACCAAACTAAACAACCATTTGATTATGTCAACCAGCGATTTTAACAAAAGCAAAAAGAAGTGTTTTGGATGGTATCCTTGAGGAACAGAGAAAATAAGGCAAACAAATCATAACATTTAAATAAAGGTTATATAATAAACGAGGAATACAGTTGCTGTTTGGTTTCCTGTGATGATCCATGCTGTAGTTTGCTGCCATCACTTATATTAAAGGACCAACTGATGTGCAAACAAGCTTATGCTTCATTAAGTAATTCCATAAGTATTTCTATATCTGAATTGTGCGCCCAAGTTCTCTATCACAAGAACTTTAAGAAGGATGAACTTTGTTGACCATACTTTCATTGTCTGTTATTTGGTTATTTGTGTATGTTCTGCATGCGTGTCGGCCCGCTGTGCATGTTTCACATTATACATTATCTGTAAATTCATAACAGAGACTACAGCGGGTCCAAGCTTTTCCATGACATTTGCAAATGTGCAGACAAAATACAGTCCCAGAACAAATGTATTGGCCTGGTAGAACTTAAGGAACATGAGAACAGAACCGTTTTCTTCTTCTAGAAAGAAAGAGTAACTAAATATGAACAGTTTCTAAATATGAGTCACAAAGGGAACAGAGTAGCCGGGAGAGAATGACCAAACTTCAATAAAAGAAATATACGTATTTAATTACAGATGTTCAAAAGTAGTTTGAAAAGTCATTCCAAAATATCTTTCAGAACACTTTTCTCTAGTTTTTTTTAGATAGAAAAAGTTTTTAAAGTAATTTAAAAATGGTCACAGATCAAAGAATGATCTAAAGACAGTTTTGACGTCTGAATATTTGTCATATTAGGACAGAATGCTGAGGAACCTGCAGAATTGAAATCATATCATGTCACTAATATTTCTGACGTAATGGTGCCAACATCATGTGAATAATTAGATTGTAAATAACTCACATCAAAACCAAGACAACTATTTTGTCTTCACAGCCTCAATTTCCCATAAAAGAGAACGGGACACACCCAAAGTCTGATGTCCACATGTTGATCAAATCGCTCTGTGTGTGTGTGTGTGTGTGTGTGTGTGTGTGTGTGTGTGTGTGTGGTGTGTGTGTGTGTGTGTGTGTGTGTGTGTGTGTGTGTGTGTGTGTGTGTGTGTGTTTTATTTTGAAATGTCCTCAAAAACCTTTTGATATGTAATCTGGTGTGATCTTCCCACTATATTGTCCAATATCCCCATCTGCATAAATGTTTACCTTCACGCAGCCAATAACAGCTAGCTGATTATAAGAAATTAGTCAGCCTGCGCTTGATACATTTACCACTTAAGTTAATTAAGGGATTAAATGAAGAAAATTATGAAGAAATCCAAAAAGAAAGAAACTACAATTCTTAACACTTGACTTTGTCTCTATAGATCTACGAGTCAAATGGTTTCAATCATATACAACATATTTATAGGGAACTATATATGTCTGGTATCATTGTTTAAATATTTTGGTTTTGGTTTTTAATGTTACTTTATTTGTACAGACTGAGATAAACTAGATCCCGTCCTTATATTCCCGTGCGGTAGGGGGCGGTATAGACCAGGTACTGCAACCAAGAGACGAAAAGCAGAAGAAGATACTGTAGGTGCTCAGTGTCTCCACAAGATGGCGCTAATGAGTCGACGATGAACCGTCTCGGGTCAGGGCGTGTTGCTGCTATCTGAGCTCTACTCGTCAGCCGGGGGCCAGGCCGAACAGTCGTCTTTTCAGCGGTTTGGCGGACTCATGTTCAATCTACAGTAGAGATGGATTTCGACGCTTTATTTAACGAAAAGACATTTCAGTTTTCGGACTTCCAGGAGTTCACGGTATGTTATCGCGTTCCGATCCCGACAGGTCAACAAACTACGGAAGCTAAGCTAGCTGATGTTTACGTCAGCGGTTGGTCGAGCTACGACCGAATGTAGCGAACGTTAAATCACTTCGAATGGCGTTTATAATCCAAGTTCAAACAATGTCAGTTAAAAACCGTTAAGCACCGCCGGCTCCGGACGCTAGAACCAACTGGCGTTCCTGTTTGTTGGCGCTCGCGCTCCTTTACGGGCCCAGCGGTAGCTTAGCTACTGGTAGCTTAGCTACTGTTGTAAGGTGTCGTATGTGGGTACCAGCTGCTGTAAAATACCACATACAGTGTTAATGGACGTGTTTTCACATGTGCGTGCTTTGTTTGAGATGTTTTTAACGTTTGTTCCCGACAACTAGCGTTACAGTTCAAATAAACTAACACAGCTGACGTCAGTGTTGTTGTTCTTACAGTTTCTTCCTGGACACCAGAAGTTGACTGAACGAGTGAGAAAGCGCCTGTATTATGGGCTGGACAAGGACGGCTCTCTAGATGCCCTCTCTTGCCCTGTTACAGGTGAGTTAAATATTAGTTTGTAAACTTAGGTGAGTACAGAGAGCTAAGCTCCTCCCCGACGCACCCTCATAGGAAATACTGGATGTGCAAGTTTTTCTTCCTGACTGACGATAAATCAATGTAAAGAAAGGAGGATTTAGTGCTGAGTACAACATTTGTGGGACAAGTTAAAACTTACATGACACATTCCGAGTCTTGGATAGATGGATTGTACGCATGTTGACTTTTGTCTTTTTGCTTTCTGTGATTCCAGATATCGCCGTTGAGATATTCCAGAAGTCCGCCCCAAGCCCCATACGCAAGCTCCAGAAGAAGTATGCCGCTCATGTTTCCAGGTTTGTACTTTGTCGTATGCACATCTGAATGGATTTTTACATTATTTCAGGAACTAAAGGTAGCACTGCCAGTCATGCATCTAAAACAAATCTATTTTTTTGCTTCAGGGAGGCTTGCATCTCCCCGTGTGCCATGATGCTGGCTCTCGTTTACATAGAAAGGCTCCGACACAGAAACCCAGAGTACCTACAAAAGATCTCCTCCTCTGACCTCTTCCTGATCTCCATGGTATGTGTGTTGGGGTTCAAAGGTCAATCCAAATGTGTCACTGGTATTTCTGGCTTGGTCGCTGCTCATTTTCAAAATGGAGTCTGATACGCATGTTGTGTCCTATATTGCTTCTTTTTTTTCTGCAATTAAGAAAGTGAGTTTAATTGTTTTGCAATGGCAAATGCACTGCTCTCTCTGAATTAGATGGTTGCCAGCAAGTACCTGTATGACGAAGGAGAGGAAGAAGAGGTTTTCAACGATGAGTGGGGAGCAGCTGGGAAGTTGGACGTCAAAACCGTCAATAACCTGGAGATGAACTTCTTGAATGCCATTGTAAGTGTGTTGTGTGTGCATTTGCATTTAATGTGTGCTTGCATGCATGTTTGGATCACGTTCTTTGTCCCAACCATTGTGTCCTATATCTTCTAGGAGTGGAGCCTCTTCACGGAGCCAAATGACTTATTTGATGTACTGAGTCAACTGGAAACCAGGTTGGGAGTTGTTTGTGTAAAACTTGGACTAAACTTTGTGTGAATGTAGTATTTCTGACTGGCCTCTGTATCACCAGCATTGCAGAGCGGCAGGGGATGAAACGCGGCTGGTTCACCTACACTGACCTCTGTGTGCTTCTGGAGCAATCAGCGTGGAGTCACTCCCTCACAGCCATCTACCAGCACTTTACCAAGGTAAGAGAGGATATTTAGAGGCTTGGTATGTTTCAGCTGTAGTTTGTCTCATTTTGTTCTTCTACATTTATAACTTGAGACCACACAACAATATTATCTAATTGTATTTTATTCTCAGGTTTCCTGTATGCTCGGCCTGGTGTATCTGACCAGCGTGGCTGGCCTTATTGCCACAAGCGCTGTGCTGCACCAGCTCAGTCTCTCCAGAAGCGGCCCGTCCCTGCTCCCACCTCCAGCTGAGATTAGCCCGGACCTTCAGACCTCTGACCCGAAAGCAGAAGCTCCTTCTCCTCCTTCTGCAGCCCCGCGCATCCCCTGTTGCGTTCTGGCCAACAACAGTTTGGACCGTCAGACCGGTGCACCTGGAATCGGCCAGGACCTCCAACAAAATCCTCCATCGGCTTCCTCACAGACCTCAGTATTGTGTATCTGGGGCTCCCTCCTTGCCTCAATGGGTCACATACATCCTGAAACTGATTCTGATGTAGATGCACCCCGAACCTGGTCTCCTGTCTCCTTCTTCTGTCCTGGCTGTCTTGCGACCCTCCCTCCTCTTCAGTGCGGGCTTAGAAACACCTCAACAGTCTTTGCCCATGGCCCCATTGATAACCATCAACGTCATGCACCGTGGCTGGCCTCCAGCCTCCTTGGAGGGGCGGAGCCAAGTCTGAACGCTCGCCTGGGGGTGTTTCCCCCTATACAGCTGGGACCCTGCCACCCAAAGTCCATGTTACCCGTCGACAAAGCCCAAGCTCTGCTCATGCCCGGCTAGCGGCTGGCAAACTTCACTGCTGTCAACCTGTACGAATGGACTCTGGAAATGAAAGCAGCGCTCGTTTCATGACTCATCAACCGCTTCAAGTCATGTTTTTTTGTTTACTTTTCCAGATCTGGAATATAGGCGCAAAGGCGAGAGTAATTGCGCACAGACAGAGTGAGAATTTGACAACACGGTAGAGGGTGGAAAGGCACTTGTCGCTCAGCACTTCAGAATAAATTTGCCATAAATAACATGCCATAGTCAATGCTCTGCATCTTGTTTTTAAATGCAGAGAATATCACAAGGAATTTAAAGATAGTTTGTGTTTTCTTGGCTGCAACACAAGTGTTTTGCCACACACGTTTAATCATTGAAAGTTCAGACCTGTCAGGTGGTGATGTGGGGCTTTTGGGAAGAGTTTGTTTTGAGTTATTATATTACAGCGGTAATATTAGAGGTGCTTGCTACCTGGCAAGTTGAAAGTGTGTGGAGGTTTCACAGCATATCTGAAAGTTAAGTTGTTTTTAATGAAGGGGCTCTGAGAAGAAGGGACTAAACCAGTTTACTTTGTCTACTTTAATTTAGGCTGTTCCATATTTGCTTAGTGTACGCATTTTATTTTTCATTTATGCATGTCAGGCTTTACATCAGACAATGGTCATACAACTGCAGCGAGCACTGATTTATTTTGCACACCAGATTTCTGTTACTGTTTGTGAAACAAAGCGTATTCAGGTGAAAGCATCAAAGAAAGGAAATAGACCGTTTGAATGCAGAACACCGTCTTCATACCTCAGTGCAACGGTCATTGGGCCACACAAAAAACACAAACAAACATTAACTCCTCATATTCTGGTCATTTATAGCGTAAAAGTTGTGTCATTGTTCTTTTATGTGGCAACAGGATGTCACATATTCCTCAAGCCACTTCTCTGTAACATGGTAATGTATGAACATTGAAGAGATTAGCCGATAAGTTTCCCATGCTCCAATGGGAATAGGTCTTTATAAAGGGGCTCCAGGGGGTTTCTTGCCATTTCTGATTGGTTTCTGGTGGGTGTTTTTTGAAGTAAACTTCCTGAACAGAACATGCTACAAGCCAACAGCAGTGTTTCTTTGTTGATGCGTTCTAAACTTTGCGTCTGACTCCATTCTTCAGTGCAACATTGGACATTTCACTCCGTTGTTACAGCACTGTCAAGTGTGTCTTTTTAAAAAGATTTATTTGTGTACAGAGTTGCACATGGTCCCCCAAGACGCTGACTTTGTAAGCGAACCTTTCGCAATATGGCTCTGAGCGTTTGAATTTGATACAGCACGAAGTCCTTTAATTTTGTACATGGTGTAAAATGCAAATATTGTACAAATCTGTAAAAAGAAAACGGGAACTAATAAAGGAAGCATTTCTTTGACATTTGTTAATTGTCGTCTGTGTTAACATCATAGCGTGACGCCCAGGAGAATAATTTTAACACGACTGTTGCAAGTTGAACTTCTGGCTCTTGGAAAGACTTTTAACTGTCACAGCCTTGACATTTACTCCACATAGACCAGGATTTCATGCCATTTTAACATAGACATAGCAGGCCTCGATTAAATCATTTGCAGAACAGCTTCAAGGATTCATGCTACGCCACCGAAGCCAATAAATGGTGGCGACTTCATGTAATCTGAGTTGGCAGTAAATGTTGGAAGGAAAGCCAAGGCGTTCCTTTCAACAAGCATGAAGGCGAGGCCATGACGAGTGTGTTTTAAAAGGGAAGGGGGAGCAGATGTCTGGTTCTGGCAGAACCTTAAGTGTCCCTCCCCCCTGAGCCTGTGCCAGTTTCTTCTTCCCCCCCCTCCCCTGCTCACATGCCACTTGAGAGCTCCTAATATAGACCCAACGGCCTCGGAGGAAAGGGGGGAAACAAACCCAGCGGAGTCGCAGGCACTTTGCGTCTGCTGCCTTGGAAATCAACTTTTCCATGGACACGCAACGGGATTATGGAGCCTCCCTCACAGGTGAAATGTCACTTTGAGTTGAGTGTAACTAGAAGAAAAGGGATTTTGTTTTGTTCTTTCCTCAAAAGAGTTCAAACCATTATTGGAACCGAGGAAAACGAACGGCCTTGTGGGTTTCAAACTGACAATGTCATGTGGGGAATGTTTCGCTTGCTCTGTTGTAGGTGTCACTCCCAGAGAAGACGTAGGAGATAAAGAAACGAGGTGCGATCGCAATCCTCGGCCCCCGCGTGTGAACACGAACACGTGCAAGTGTGACAGGATCTGTGCCTGTTGGTGGGTGTGTGACTGCATGTGTCCATGTCTCGATCAGGTAGTGTGATCCTCACGGAGGCCGACGCCGCAGTCTACATGAATTTCATGAAAAGTCACAGCTGCTATGATGCCATTCCAACCAGCTGTAAACTGGTCATATTTGATACCAAGCTACAAGTAAGAAATGCAACCTGCTTGACTCACTCTTTTTCTTTTTGCTTGTAAATAATCACTCTGGTCTGACTGTGTGTGAAATTCTGACTTCATAAAGGTGAAAAAGGCCTTTTTTGCACTGGTGGCAAATGGCTTGAGGGCGGCGCCGTTATGGGACAGCAAGTTGCAGAGATTTGTGGGTAAGAAGAGGGATTAATGGAATAGTCATAGTGACGTATTGGTCACTGTGAATTTTAATAATGGGAACATAAATCCTTTTCTTTCACAGGTATGCTGACTATTACAGATTTCATCAACATCCTCCACTGCTATTACCGGTCCCCTCTGGTGAGAATGACTACACTAAGTTTAAACTCCGATCGCTCGTTTTGCAGGGTTGCAGTGTTTGTTTTGACCCACGTGATGTGTAATTATTGACTCATTATTTGAACTCTGAAGGTTCAAATGTATGAGCTGGAGAGCCACAAGATCGAGACATGGAGAGGTGAATCATCTCAAAGTAAATAACCAGCACGAATGAGGGTAAAATATCTCGGCACGCACACCTCTGTGAATTTGCGTTAGAGCTCTCTGTCTTCTTCTGTCTAGATGTCTACCTCCAGTGCTCCAATCACATCCTCATTAGCATCTCCCCAGAGGCCAGGTAACACTATGAATCTATGAAAATGTCTCAATTTACATTTTAGTCTACCAGCAATAAAGTGTCACCTCTACTCTTTCCTCTTAGCCTCTTTGATGCCATCTATTCGTTACTTAAGTATAAGATCCACAGGCTGCCAGTCATGGATCCAGAGTCTGGAAACGTCTTGCACATTCTCACCCACAAAAGAATCCTCAAGTTCCTCCACATATTTGTGAGCAAGCAGATATTTAGCATTCGATATTTAGCATTCGATTTACCAACCTGTTTTTTTGGACTAACATTCTTCTACTACGGTGTTTTGGGTGTTTTCAGAAAACTAAAGTTCCCCAGCCTGCATTCATGGGAAGGCAGATCCAGGAGCTTGGGATCGGAACGTTCAGGAACATCGCCACGGTTCAGCAAACGGCAACGCTTTACGAGGCCCTCGCCATTTTTGTGGAAAGGCGGGTGTCTGCGCTACCTGTGGTGGACAAACAAGGTATGCTCTTAAAAGTGTATTCTACATTATAGAGCTGTATTAATAGGTATTACAGTTTTGAAGAAAGTATCCTCCTGCATCCAATAATTTGTTTTCTCAGGCAAAGTGGTGTCACTCTACTCAAGATTTGATGTGATTGTAAGTACTATGTCTTACGCAGCTTTTTGTGGCTCTATTTGTAATCTCAAAGTACACTGCGCAACACCCTAAAGTGTATCATCCTTACGTATCATAGCAGTGATCGCTGACACCTGCTCAGACACTGAGTTTGTTTCCGTGTTTGCTCCATGGCAGAATCTAGCAGCCCAGAAGAGTTACAACAATCTGGACATGCCGATGCAGGAGGCCGTTCGCAGGCGCTCGAGTTTTGTTGAGGGAGTAATCAAGTGCTACCCCGATGAAACCTTGGAAACCATCATTGACCGGATAGTCAACGCCGAGGTGGGTGTTTTCTTCGAGAGAGAGAGTTTGTTCTCAACTATTTCTCATGAAGTCACGAGATCTGAGAAATAGAGGAGAACATTCTCTCCTTATCATTTCTCCTCCTGACCCCAGGTCCATCGGCTGGTCCTGGTGGACAGGGCTGACGTGGTGAAGGGCATCATCTCTCTGTCTGACCTGCTGCAGGCCATGGTCTTAACCCCAGCAGGTATCGATGCCCTTATGGCCTAGCACCAGAGGGCAGAAGGTCCCGCCCCCTCCTTTACCACCTGTGTAGTCCTGGTCGTGTACACAGCCAGGTAGGCCTCTCAAGCCTCTTCTCTTCTTCTTTTTTTTTAGGATACTCATGATAGTTGCTGAGTAGAATGCTTGTAGCTTTTACTTTTTTGTCTTTCAGAAATCAACTTGAGACGGAACTGAGAAAGCACAAGAGGAAGAAAAATCCCCTTACTGTGTTACTTTACATTAAGATGTATTTTGTGATCTATTTGCTGTGTTCAAGAAACAATAATACCAGTGAGCTGACCTTGATACTGTAATGACTATCTATAGGTCTCCAGCACAATGTCTATATTGGCTGCATTTGATCAAATTGATCAATACTGTATATTTCTGTATTAAACATTTGTATCAAAACTCGCTGGCGTGTGGTATTTCCTGGATAAATGCAGTACGCGGACTATGGTTGAAGGGCACTTATATAAATAATTCACAAAATAACAACACAGTAATAGCAGTTGCAGTACTTGAAGTGGTCACACTGATAGTATAAGACTGCACGTGTTGGGGAGAGCTTGTGCAGGTTAAGTGTTATACCTTTATGCAACACTACATGTACGCTGCCATACTTCTGACCACACGGTGGTACACTTGAGCTTTAACAACAAGGAAACACGTGACTATATATATTTTTTTTCTCGTCCGTGACGGGCCTTGTGATCCGTCCGCCCATCTGTGTCACAGGTACATCATCTTGCCGGAAGTAATCAAGAATATAACCGGAAATTAATATTGCCTTCAAAATACAATAAGCGTAACTGATATTAAATCTCTGTAATAATTAATTGCAATTATAATGTGATGAAGTCATTGCAAATAATTATACTGACTATCTAAAACAAAAGACCTTTACATTTATCAATTCATCATCTTCGCGTTGGTACTTTGATAACCTGTTGCTCAAGGCATTTGGTTTTATTTTGAAATCCATAACCGGATGCTACGTATTTGTAAGTCTGTCCCACTTGACGTCGATCTCACCATATACCCCGTGATATCCAAAACAACATAACAAAGTGGGGGAAACATGGCGAGCGAGGAGGAGGCCAGAAGACGCCCCTCGGTAACCTCCTCTTCGGTTGGCCTGGAGTCTCTGTTTCCTGCGGGGTCTTCGGAGCAGGCCTGTGGGGACGCGAACCCGGAGCTCGTCCGCTTACGGGAGCGTCTCCAGGGCTGGCTCTCGCAGTACGAGTCCCCGCTGCTGTGGATTCAGAGGCTGCTGGTCTGGGAAAGGCCGTTCTATAGCATCACCGTCGCCTTGACGCTCAACACGCTATTCTGGTAACCGACCGAATTCGAACGTTTAATCACGTGGTCCACCCTTTTTTTGACAGCTCGCTGACGGTCGCGTTCGAACAGCCGTTAACTGACACCAACGGCTGTCAGTTAACGGCAGCGTGGATATAACGTTAGGATAAGTTAACGTTAGCTAATCCCACGTCTTTAGCTTGATGCTAGCGTGGCTAGCAAGACAGTTCAAACTTGATTGTTGACGAAGCAGATAACGTTACGTACCAGGAAAGACATTATTGTACTGATTAAATAAAGGACAAGGAGAGTTATTTTAGAGCTGTTTCATCTGTTTAATTCTGCTTCATCCAAACAAACACTCATGTCACGCTTAGTGGCCCCCAGGCCTCATTCACCAACTGTCAGTTACAGGAAACATGCTATGCAGGTGTATTCAATAAGCAGGGTTTCGTGACATTATGTTTATTATATTCACATGTGTATGTGTTGGGCTGTTTATTTGTGTATCCCCACAGGCTCCTGTCCTCCACCTCCCTGCGGCCTCTGTTCCTGCTGAGCGTGTCCCTGCTGGGACTCATGCTCCTGGAGAGATGGAAGCCCAAGTTGCCCATCATCACCAGTAAGCCCGGGCCTTAATGGGGTTTTAATATGGTCCTGGGGCTTTGTCACTCTTTACCCAGAGCAATTGTTCACAGTTGCCGAGCCAGTTTAAATCTATATTTGTGGAGCACAGTGCCTTCACTGAATGGAGAAGCCTGCTATTATTTCTCCCCGCCCCCAATATCTTAACTGTCATTTCCTTATGTTACAACAGTAACAATATACCTAATTGTGTGTTTTGCTCCTTCTACAGTTCAACATGCAGAGGCTCCCCCTGAACAACGGTATGTAGTGTGCACATGATGAACAGACATCTCTTGTGTTTTTCATTTCCAGAACAAATTAAAAATAAGACCATCGGTCAAATTCCAACAGTGTGAAGTCTGTCTTTATGTTCATGACATTTCCGTCACATGTCGCACCACATCCTCAGAACTAATTGTAAGCCACCAGTCGTCCCAGAGTTCAGTCTGTTGTATAGGTGTTTATCTGTGTGCGTCTCCACGGTCATGACATTCACGAGGAATCTCACTTTACCTCTCTGCAAGCATTTCAGTACAGCCTGAAGCACTTTATGTACATATTTTTGTCCTTTTTACACGTGTTCTGTGTGTGTGCATATTCCTGTTTGCGTACAGTGACACCATGAGTGTGGAGCAGCATCTGCTCAGCATTCCTGAGCTCAGCCACCACCTGGCTGAAGGCTACCTGACCTACCGCCTGTACCTGCAGGAGACGCTGCAGTACAAACGACAGAACCATGGCAAGGTACAGCCCTTTGACTCTGTCCATTGACACCCAAATAAAGAAACTTACAGGAGTAGTCCCACATGTTTTAGACACCCTACATTTTTGTAGTTTAGTTTAGAGTGCTATTGCAAATTCACAGTAAAAGAAACAGTCAAAGTATGCCCTGTACAGCTTAAAGGTGTAATCGTCTCATTTTTTTTACTTGCTCTGTCTCCCAGTTCTGTGTGATGATGTGCAGTGGCTGTTTTGTACTTTGCGTGGTTGGGCATTATGTACCAGGAATCATGATCTCCTATATTATTGGTGAGTCAACTCTTTCCTAATTGGCATGAAGAAACAGTTGTACTAAGCCATGAGTTTACATGGGAATGTATGCTCGTTCTGACAAACACAGGGTGTTTAATAAATAAATAAATTAATAAAGTAATAATAGCAGTTTATGTAGTAATAACAATTTCTTGTTTACAAGAAAATCAGGAAACCTGTTAATGGTGCAGGTTCATGTCTTATCCAATAGGCCGTGCTTGTATTTTAATATTTTGTAGCAAGTGGATATTTATCACATCAACTGTTAAAATGTATCTTATCATACCTCATTCATAGAGCAGACTCAGTGTGCATTGTCTTGCTTTCATACTTTTAAAGAAGAAATTCAGTTTCAGTTTTTTTCTGCGCCTGTTCAGTCCTGAGCGTGCTGCTGTGGCCACTGGTGGTGTACCACGAACTGATCCAGAGGATGTACACGGGCTTCGAGCCGATCCTGATGAAACTGGACTACAGCATGAAGGGAAATACCGAGCACCGCAAGCACGACAAGAGAAGTGAGTGCTGGCTGGGACACCTTCGGGCTACAGATTCAGGCCTCACTCGTGTGCGTCGCATCAAATTTTAAAATCCTGGTGCTACAGAAACACATGCTTGTGTTTGTATTAATATGGGACTTAACCATGCGAGGAGGAAGTGTAACTTAAGGAGCCTGAATCGATGTAGATCATCTTACTTGTCTCTCTTACTGATATCCAACCTCATTGTGACAGCATTTGTTACATATATGTGTAAATGGAACAGTGTTAATTATTAAGGAAGTGTCATCATAAGTTTCTCTGGTTACCTTTGTGCTTCCATCCCAGTATGTTAAGCGTATACTTACTGTTGTTCACTCTAAAGTCCCATTCTGTCTTTGAATCAGTTGTTGTCGTCATTTATTCACATGCATTTTAAATGTGAGTGTGTTTTCTTTTATTTATTTATTTATTTATTTATTTTTTTAAAAACAGAGGTGAAGAAGGAGGTAGAGGAGGGGGACGAGCCGAGAGCTGAAACCGAGAGTGAGAGTGAGGAGGAGCTGTCCTGTTTCGCCACGACGGTACGGAGACTCACCTTACAAGTCAATACACTGACACATAGAACAACAAATAAAGCAGCAATAGTGTGGGGAGCAGGTTGTGTTTGTCTGTGTATTTTTGTTTAGCATTTTTTGTTTTTGACCCCAAGGCTCGGAATTGTGGCTATGAAAAAGATGAGAAGAGTGGTGATACATTTGTGTTTTGGCAGTGATATAACGCTGTGGTTTTGTCGGTCAGGTGGATGTGAAGACCACAGCTCTGGCGATGGCCATCACGGACTCCGAGTTGTCAGATGAGGAGGCATCCATCTTGGAGAGTGGAGGGTTCTCAGTGTCCAGAGCCACCACTCCCCAACTCACGGACGTCTCTGAAGGTAAATGACCGCTCGTATCAACTTCTCTGTTCATGTTCTGTGCATCAGTAGTTTCATGCAGTTAAATGCAGGATGTTCTGCTCAAGTCTGCGCTCAAGTAAACGCAGCAACATATATTTGTGATTCATATCTGTAGTGTTCAACCAAAAACATCCTGATCTGTAAACTATATTTGGCTGAGATGCCAAATCTCAGTTTTTTTCCCCTGTCTCATCTCTACCACAGACCTGGACCAGCAGAGTTTACACAGCGACCCGGAGGAGTCCTACTTGCGGGATCTCCCCGAGTTCCCTTCAGTGGAGGAGTTCCCATCCATCGAGCACAACCTGCTCCACTTCCCTCTGCGCGGCCCCGGCCAGGGTGACGCAGCCCAGGCCGGTGCTCAATCAGAGAGGGAACCGCTGAGCCCCGCCAGCCTCCTTATCCAGCACCTAGCGTCTCCGCTCCACTTTGTGAACACACACTTCAACGGACACGGGCGACCACCTGGGGGTGAGGAGGGCGTGTTGCCCGTGCCGGGCGCAGGGGGGGAAGCGGGGACGCGGGAGGGAGAGGAGAAGGAAGCTGCAGTAGCCCAGGAAACCCAACAGTCCTTGGAGGCTTTGAGCGAGGAGATCGTGAGCACAGCCATCTCCACTGTGGTGCAGAACACTCTGTCAGCCCTGCTGCGCTCCAGTGAGGCCAGCGAGGACCCCTCCCTGGCCGAGTTCCTTCCCACTGATACCCCGCCGGGCCCTCTGGAGACCCCCACCCCGCCCACTGATGCCACTGCTAACACTACACAAGGAGCGCTGGGAGCTGGCGAGGACCTGGATGAGGCGGTTACGGTAGGAAGCGGCACCGGCGAGGAGATGCCCGACGACGCTCTAGTTCCGACCGAGGAAGAGGACTTTGAGCTTCTGGACCAAAGTGAACTGGAGCAGTTTGATGAGGGGCTGAACCTCATCTCTGACAGACAGGCTGTGGGAGGAGCCTCAGAAGCTCCAGAGACACCTCCGTCTCCTCAGCATCAACCACAGTCATAGCTTCCCAGTTGCCTCCTCCTGGGCCCAACTGTTGTGTTTTTATTTGTACGTTAGACCTACATTATATCCATACATACTGCTATATACAAGACATTTATCAAAGAGTTTGGCATTTAATGCAGTTGGTCGGTGATTGTTTGGCATATGGTTGAGATAACTTGGTGCGTTCTGCTTTCGTAGCCTCTCATTACAAGTGTCTGTTCAGCCTCGGTACCATTTGCAGTAGAGGTTGTTTTTTTGTTGTGGCCTGCCTCATCGTATCAGGTTCAACGAGAGCAGGTTCAGGGCAGAGCTGGCCTGGGTTTAACAGTTATAGAGACAGGATTATTGTCAGGGGTTGCAAAGTATTTTATATATCGTTTTGCTTGGTCAGCTAACATTGAAATTTGCCTAATTTAAATTAGCAGGCAAATGTTCTTACTGCGTAGTGAAAAATGTCTCACGTCAGAATAATGATGATGATGCCTTTTATTTTCAACCTTGGCTATAAGCTTAACACTTCCACCTTGTTTTCGTTCAGATGTTTGTCTAGATGGTGTTATGAAGAGTTGAAATGTTGGATTATATAACTATTAATATATGCTATAAATTATTTAATTTAACTCAGTCAATGAAACTTTATAGTTATATTGAGGGGGAGTTTAAAAGCAAAGTGAATCCCGTCAGTTGCCCATAATGATTGTATGATAATTGTTTTAATTATGACACCATGAACGTCCGGGTTTAAAATGTCGTTGCGTGTTCCCAGAGTTAGACTTAGTAAGTGTTATCCTTCACTTTATCCTTATCTCCAAAGTCTCCAAGGTTACAGTTTTGACAGAAACATTCAGTCATTAGTGGTCTTTCACTTGTTGCCTGCAAATGGAAACTTAATCTTCGACATTGTTGGATGTTGACAGGTAGTAGATCTTTACCGATACACACAAGTGACTTTGATGTAGCAAGATAAAAGAAATGTTCCTGAATTTCCTCTAATGTGATTGATGCCTCGTTTATATTCATATTTGCGGACTTAATTTAACGTCACACACCCGTATATAGTTGGCCCATATGTAAAGGAATTTATTCTTTATCGACAACTCTGTTGAAAGACACACACTTCTTGTTCGATTGGCCCGTCTGTACCTATTTATTACCTGTATAGTCATCACTGGGACGTGTATATTTACCAAATAACCTCCTTTGTGCCACGACAAGTCCATGCATGCCATGCACCACGCATGTATTTACCATGATCAATATTTGAGGTCAATTTTCAAAGGAGTGTTACTTTTACCGAAGCAGATTTAGTCTCCGTTTCTGGGAAGACATGATAGTTTAAAGACATATCTGCTGGGCATTTGAGGAAAACTTTTGAGGTGACAAAAAGAAAGCCGTCACTATGCTCGACTGTATAAAAGAGGCCGATTTTTGCTTTTGTGAAACCACTCAGCATCCAAATCTCAGGGGTGGGTTGTACAAATAGAATATAACATTGCAGAACATGTGTCCATTTCCCGACTTGTCGTAGTGCACTGTATTTGTACTAACCTTTCCTTTTTTCAGTCAATGCCTCCTTGTGTATAGTGTAGAAATGCAAAAACAAAACAAAAAAAAGGAACGTGTATATTCTGCATGTAAAAACAGCACTCTGTTCAAGTTCTCCTTGTCAACTGACAAAGTACTGCACAATTTGTGAGAGAAAAAAAAAATCAATTTGAATGTTTCTGGTTAAAAGAGCCCATTAAATTCAGTTTGTTTAATATTTAATTACCAACGAGGGGAAGCAACGATGAGGTGTCTTCATTTTCAAGACGGCCCTACTGTAAATGGAAATGGGAGGCAAGTTATAACATCAGATTTAGAGAGGGATATTAACGGACTAGTTTGTGTATGGTAGTAGTGTGTTTTATGCTTAAAGTATCGCTTCTTGAACTATAAAAAAAAATGCACTTACTGAACTGTACAATTTTAAGAAAAGGAATATATTTTCTAATTTCTCCTTTTTCCATAAAGTACTCAGTTTGATCTTTTACATCTAAATACATAACGGCTATGGACGAGTTTCACAGAGCGGAAGAGATTTATTGTCATTAAACTGGTAAAATAAAAGTGCAACACCACATGTGAAAGTAAGAGAATAAAAGAACAAACTGAAACGATGTGGCACTGAGATATATCTGGATTATTTCCTTTGATCATTTTAACCAAGTTTTTAAAGTCAATCAACTGTCTTCTTTATTTATAAAAATCATGTCATTTTCTGATCCAAGATCTTTTTCCTGGGAAAGAAAAATACTTGTTAGTTAGGACCTATAACATTATTTAAAACACCATATGTTTAAATAGTAACAGACTGCAGGTATGAAAATGTGTGTTCAACATCCTTCGCTACGTTTGTAACTTGACATACCTGCTTTAGTTCACGCGCATAAAGCTGAAGTCTCTCCCTCAACTCGTCTCCGACAGTCACGTCGAGCAGCGCGGACCATTTACCGTCTGTGAAAGTTACCGGGAGCGAGAGGACGGTGCCGTCTGGGAGATTGTAGTCGCCTACGAGTCACACAAGACGATCACGTGTCATCACGGTGCTACATCAGGCCGAATCAGTGTCAGAGGTTGTGTTTGTGTCTTCACCTGGGCAAAGTACACCCAAAGAGAAGACCTCATCCGGACTACAGATGCCATTCCAAGCCTTCAGGACAGCCAGGATCCCGTTGGCGGCCGACATGGCGGCTACTCGGCGGGACTTTGAAGCCACAGCTGCGCGCTGACAACGTACCAAGTCTTGAAAGTCGGCCTCCAACCATTTCCTGGAAGAAGGGAAGGAAGTTGCTGGCTCTTTGCCATGTGCCAGGATGTTTTTCATCAGTGCAGTCAGATGTACTGCGCAATCAACATTGGCACAGACTGAAGTCAGATACGGATCGCTGGGGAGTTTTGTAACTTGATATTAGACCTTGTGTGTTTGTTTAGCCTGCAAAGTGCCAGGTGGGGAGAGTTAACCAATACAATTAGATAAGCCATTCATCTCCTGTTTAAAGCGCACTAAAGCTCCCTGTTGTGACAAACCTTTCATGGAGAATCTTTAGAGCTTGTTGGTAAAAGAAAGCCGGTCCTTTGATCGCCCCATTATAGTTGAAAACCTTCGTCCACTGCAAGTCAATGTAGAAACTCCCACTGATGTTTCCCCACACGATGATATTTGTAATCTCTAGAGCAGAAGAAGACGGAGAGAACGTTCATCTTTCATGGAAAGTGACTATGCTAAAAATGCAATGGGAAGAAACGGTAGTAGTACGGAGAGAGAGAGTTTACTACCTGAAGTCCTCACTCTCAGCTCCTTTGCAATGATGGCCTTGGCTTCATTCTCCAGCTGAGTTGCCATGGTGACAAATTGGTGGCTGTCAATGGAGCATGCATTGTCCAAAAGGAGTGAGCATCTCAGGTTGACAAATGAGTCCCCAGACACAATGACCTTCACCTCCTTCTTGGCCCCTGTGTCCATCAGTTGTCCGTACTCTCGGTATCTGTCTGAGATTCCCTTGACCTTCCTCTTCCTCTGCTCTTCCTCATCGCCGTCATCAGACCACCACTCATCCAGCAGCAGAATGACGTCCGCTTCTTGGAAGGCCTGTTCCAGATTTGTGTGAATAGTCACCTGTAAATGTATAAAGTTAGATGGCTTTGTTTTCCTTCAGATATGGGGACAAAAAAATTATCCTTAAAAAAATAGCTGAGTACTTGATGGAGCTGACGGAGTGCCAGGTCCTCCGTCTCCATCCTCAGCCACTGCAATCCCTCCTCGTTCCCCTCCAGGTCCAGTAGGTGGAGGCTGATTGCAGAAACATGGGGGAACACCTCGGCAGAGAGCAGATTGGGGATCAGGAGGTGGCTGGTAGGGTTGAGAGCGCTGGAAAGGTACGGGAAAATAAAACATTTATATCTATATTTTTTCTTTGCATCTGAGGTTTTCCAGACTAACCTACCTACTGATCCATATGTGCAGGGGTTTGATGAGACTGACACGATGCTGCTCCTCGGCAACAAGATTCATCTTGGTTTCCAGATTCTCCGCAGCAACATTCAGCATCAGATCCGTCGGCATGTCTGATGTGATGCTGTAGTAGTCCTGCACAACCAATGAACACAGAAATTGGCAGGTGTGGAATTTTAGAAGTGATTTTAATTAAGAGAACCTGATACGTATGTCTACCTGGCAATGCTCGAGGAAGTCACTGAAGCCCCCTAAGAGCATCCCTTTCCCCCCTTGGTCCACCAGTTCCCTCCAAACCAGAGGGGACTCCTCGTGTTTCCAGCCATTTCTCTTGCAGGTGTTCTCCAGCCATTCCTGTCAGAGACCAGTGGAAGGTCACATTGAGGTCTAATGATTTGCAAACTAAAGAGACTGAAAAGAGTTTTAAAATAAGAACAATGACCTGCCACTCGTGTGGGAGGATGGAGATCTTGTGGATCCTGAAGTCTGGGAGAGATTTCTGCAGCCGGTCTGCTAATAGTTCCGCTTTGGCGTAATGCGGACAGTCCGTTCTGCCTGTAGGTTCAGATTTAAATCAGAAATGTGACATATTTTTGATACACAGTTAGTTACATGACATCAGTAAAATCAGACTTTACCAGCGAGCACAAAATTTGCCATTCTATCAGTGTGGCGTTGGTTGCTAGGAAACCGTGGGTGCTGTACTCATTTGAGTCCGTGTAGGAACAAAAACAAGAAAAGGTCATGACGTCTTGTGATAACAGTGACACATATCATTTAAAATGGTCACAAGTTGTATAAACCGGACTAAATATTGTTATTGTGATATATTACATTAAAAATAAACATTTATGTATTTATATATTTTATTCTGACGCGGACGTGGTGCCGCCTCCCGAGTTGACAGGGGGACTGAATATGGCGTCGTACATGGCTCGAAGCAGTAGCACATGAGATGCTAGCTGACGTGAGTTGGACTATGCATCTTTTTAGTGTCAGGCAGCTCTGAGTCTCTTCGCTAAACACCTTTTAATGCCAACTGTTAAATGGTCTAGTAAGCGCCGTGTTATCTGGGACCGTTATTTGCACGTTTCCACGGTTACAGCAGTAAATTGTGGGGCGTCACGTCGCGAGCTGCTCGTCTCTATAACTCGAGGAGGCGGTCTGTTGACCTTGTAGGCAGCTCAGTAATATTATTATTATTACCTTCTAATGCATAATTTGTGCAAACTATTTATATAAATAACTGCCCACGGGTCCAAGAGTGTAAAATGGCGACAGTCCGATAATGTTAACTTAACCTCTATTGAGTTAGCGTTGCCTTTTTAAATAGAAAACATCTATTTAAGTTGCTCCAATGTCTGTCCGGGTGACAGAGGATGTCGTGAGATGGGCCCTGCGCTTTTGCATCCGCGGGTCTCCATGGCAACAGCGCAGTTTCTTGTCGACAAAAGCCATCAAAGACGCATCTTTCCCGAGTCAGCAGCTAGCACACATTTGGGGGCCAGGGCCAAGCCAGACACACCTGGATAGAAGTCCTGTGGGTTCGGTGAGGTTTTACTCTCCGGGTGGGGTTCGCGGTGAGGATGTGGAGGAGGAGAAGCATCTCTCTTCTCCAGTGGGAGAGCCCTCGCTGCCCGCTGAGACCCAACCCGCTGAGACACAGACACAGAGGAGGTCGCCTTTCTTGGACCACCTGCAGCACTGTGGCTCCCCATCCGACGTGCTCGACCTCACCTCGCAATACTCGCCCAGCGTGCGAGAGGTCAGCAAGTGCCTGACCCACATGTGGTCCACCACCAAGAAGATGTCGGATGAGCAGCGGCGCTGTGAGCTGCAGCTGATGTTTGAGCACCCTGCATTCGACAAGCTTCTGCAGAAGGCCATGAAGAGAGTGGAGCACATGCGCAACGAGGACCTGGCTTATTCTCTCCTGGGGATGGTCAAGCTGGGGGTTCCCCAACGTAGCCGCGTGGTCCAGACCTTCCTCCGAGCCTGTCAGGTAGGCAGCGAGAGATTGTCGAGCAGCAAGCAGACATGTTTTTACATTGGGATTATTTTAGTTTTGTGTTCATCCAAATACATTTGACTGTCCACGAACAGGAGAATCTGAATGACTTTGATGAGAAGGCGCTGTCCATCCTGGCCTCCTGTCTGGAGCATATGGAGGGCAGCACCAACGTCGGTGCACTTAAAGAGGGCATGAGGTCAGGATTAGCAAAAGATGCATTTGGCATTCCAGCCTCAGAGATACAATTGGGGCCATTTTTTTTACATCACAGTTTACATTGAAGTTTATTGTGGCTTTGTCCTAGGTTGGTAGTTGAGGCCCGTCTTCCCGGGATCAAGAACGTAATGGCTCTCCAGACCATGATGCGTCTGTTGGGGAAAGATGCCCCACTGGACCTCAAACGGAAACTCGAGGTTGGTTTATGAATCTTGGGTTTTGACCAAATTTGTTATTCATATCTTATTTTTAGTTTATAATTGCCAACTCTTGTGCAGACTGCTCAGCATTCTCTCACATCAGCTTTCCCATTTTAGTACTTTTGAACTATCGGGCCTGACCAAAATGTTCAGTGGTTTCTTTTAACTTATAACCGAATCCATTCTATGTTGACACTGTCCACGGCCTCCTCCAGGGAAAGGCTCTATCCATGACGGCTCAGTTCAGCCTTCCCAACACCCAGTACATGATCTCCACCATGGCCACGATGGGCTTCTACTCCAAACCACTGCTGGACATCTGCAGCAAGACGATTAAAGGTAGAAACCTTTTCCCACAAGATGAGCTCGTTGAATTATAGCCTAATTTAAATTAATTATATGAATTTCGCAGCGTCGTGAGCACATGTTCAATTGAAAGAGCCTGGAATATGATATTATACTCGTAAAAAGACTTCTGTTTTACAGTTTTCATAACCTGCTCTGTCCTCTCTGGTAGAAAACCTCAATGGAATCCCCTTCAACAGACTGTTTCGGGTCCTGCAGTCCTGTCGGGAGCTGCACTACAGAGACTTGGAGCTGCTCACTGACATATCAGAATACGTCGCCTCGATAATAGACATATGGACCAAAAAACAGGTGCTGCAACGGACTGTTTTCTAACTCCTTTTGTGAAATGTTTAATATTCTCAATGCTGTCAATAAGTATGTTTGTTTTTTTTATATATCGTCCAGTGTCCTTTGCGATCTATTTTATAAACAAAAGTGACTCATCAGTCGTCATTTACACGTCACTATTCTTTCGCTCCTTGCAATCACATCCTGGGTGTTCCCCCTTTGTTCAGGTGGTCCTCTTCCTGTCCGCCTTTGAGAACCTCGCCTTCTGTCCCGCCGCTTTAATGGAGGCGTTCGCGAAGAAGGTGATCGCCAATCCAGACGCTCTGACACTGAAAGACCTCCTTTGCGTCCTCAAGGTCTACTCCTCTCTGAACTACGATCTGCAGCAGCAAAGACAGCAGTGGGTCACTCGCATGTCTTCATCCCTCTGATTTGACTCACGACTATTGGTTTCCAGGCTTGACGTCTTTGTTGGCTTTCATCTCGCTGCTCCAGGTTCCTGGAGAGTCTGAGCCGGGCTCTGGACTCCTATCTGCCCAAGATGTCCGGGTTTGAGTTGTTAAAGGCTGTATACTATCTCTGTCTCCTGGGCCACTTCCCCTCTGCACCACTGGAGCAACTCCTGCAGAGTAGTACGCTGGAGAAGTTGAACGCGACGGGTAAGACGATGGACTCGCTCACATTGGACAGTCCGGTCTGTCTCTGACGTCTCGTACTCGTCCATCTGAACGTCTCCTGTTTCTCCTCAGCACCCAGGTTTCTCCCGAAACAGGAGAGGATGTTTCAGACGGTGAACTTGTGCCTCGGTCTTGAGCGTCCTCCGCTCCCTCAGCCTGTGGCGGTGCCCCCGTCTGTCCTGGGAGACCCCGTCCCCAGCGGTCCACCGGTCAACCCGAGGCTCTCGCAGGGCCTGCAGAGTGTGTTGGCGGAGCAGGCGGACACAATGCTGCAGGAGATGGTGGTGGTGGAGAACTTCTACCTCATAGGTAAAGACAGACTATCGGAGGAAAGACGTTAAGCAGATAGAGTGGTTTGTGATATTGAGTGCTTTTCAAAGTTTCTCTGTGAAACGCTTTAATCGATTTAAGTTACGTTGATTCATCATATAAAAAGCCACAAGTGAAGATGGGAGAGAGAATTGATGTGATCTTCACTGAGTCAGCACTTTTTGCTTTTTAACGATGAGAAAATGGCTGCAGAACATAATGTCAGCTACTTTGGAAACTACAATGTCTGTGTGCGTCGACTCTCAGATGGTGTAATAACCAAACCTCTGCCACGCCAAACCTCTGTGACTGGAGCCAGCCGCTGTGCAGGAGAAGGCTGTCCTCCAGCAGAGAGCAGTCAAAGGTAAGATGCCAGCGTGCAGTCGATAACATCACCAGACTCTGTCTTGAACAAATCTGCCTCCGTGGGGCTTTTTTTTTGGGGTTTTTTTGCGAGCTAATGTGCTGATGTCATGTTTGGTGGAGTTTTGATGTGAGAGCAGGTGGAGGATGTTTGGGCGTTCTGTTCAGACAATGTCGGGCACTGACGCATGATTGCGTACATCCATTATCTGATTCCACCGCTTTGCGTGCAACACAGTGAATGCATTTAAAACCAAGACGGTTGTATAAAATATCATGAAACGGTGCTCTAAGAGCAGGACCGTTTTATTTAAGACCACAGTGATGGTGATGAAGCTTTAAATTTGATTTTGTACTAATTTAAAAAGTTTGAGATATGATAATTAAGTACTTCTTTCAGTCACTGGCTTTTACAGAGCAACAAGGTTTTAAACAACTTAAGACATAGTTGATAATTATGCATTCAAAAAAAAGCTGAAACTGAAAAAAACAATAAATAAATAACTTTTAGATAAGTTTTAGAATTGTATAAAGTTGTTGTTTAGTGTACATCTTGTTTATTTACAACCTTTAAGTGGTTTGGATATAACTTTGCATTGACTGTGCACATCTGTGCTTTTTATGTCTTATTGGTGCCTTTGTATATGTATTTTGGTCCAGCTCTACACAGGGAGTGTCCTACGTCGTAGTAGAAATGCATTTTGGACGACTTTTCTATCAACAACAAAAAATAGAATTACATTTATTGTTTTTAAAGATCGATAAATATAGTCAGAAAAACGAATTACAAATCCAGAACTATAATAACCTAATAAAGATCTGCAGTTGGGTATGTCAAAGGAAATCGGAAGTACAAAATGCTCTGTAATTTCTCGGTCTGTCAGATTTTTGTCTTATAAGCAAACTGCAACTTTCACCCAGTCATGCCTGTCCCTAAATTCAAATGTTGACCTTTTCAAAGCTGAGAAAATCTTTGTCTTTATGTCCTAGAATTGCAGTAATTTTCACACCACACTCTGGTTTTTGCTTCGGCACGTCCAATCCCCGCGGCCCTCTGGCTGTCAAGATTCGCCATCTGAGGATCCTGGGATATGACCCTGTCCTGGTGAGAATAATACGTCTTCATTTATTTATGAATTTGTTGTCGGCACTAAAATACACCCTGCCTTCAGATACGAGTGTTTAATTTCCTCAGAATATTACAACTCAATGAAAAATGAACCGTGTTGAGTGCATCAGCGATGGCAAGATTGACATGATACTAATCCGGTTCCCCAGGTAACCGAGCAGGAGCTGCAGTCCGAGGAAAAGAGGACGGACTTCCTCCGGGGACGGATTTTCCCAGAACACCTGAGCTCAGACACACAACCCAAAGTGGAGCAACGGGGATCTTGAGGACGAACGGCAAGATGTCACCGAACACTGTGTCAGCCCGCGCAATCACCATGAGCGCACAGATTTCATCGTGCTATTCAAAGCCTTGTAAACAAATCAGAAGGAATTAAAGTATTGAAATATAAACGTGATCTGGATAAATTTCCCAGTTTGTAGGAGTGAGTGTGGGGGATGGGGAAATAATCGTTTCTCGTTTTTTTGCGATCTGGCCCAAAATGGCTTTAAAAGCTAACCGAAACAATGTGTTAATCCTGCTGATGCTTGCGGAGGTTGATGAGTAAGACCGTGCTGCTGAATGAAAGCAGTAAACGCCGAGTGTGCGGTTGCAATAAGTGCACACAAACTGCAAGGTGAGCAATGTGAAGCTTTACCCTTTGAAGAAGCTACATCGGCAGAACGAAGGATTAGAGAAGAAAAAAAGAAAAGAAACAGTAGCGGGAGGAAGACAGGAAACAGTGCAGGTTGTTATGGTTTGAAGTGTTTGCCTCTCCCTGTTGTAGATCTGGTTCTCGTCAACCTCAGCGACGTTAACTATCACGAACCTATTTCTGCCTTCTCAGAAACAAAAGCGAGGAAGGAGATGTGTGTATCGAGACTTTTTATTTTTCTTTATAGAGACCTGTAACGGCTTTTTTACATTTCTAAATTGTGGTCACTCGTGATTCACATATCACCACGCAGGTCTAAAAGCCGAGTAAAGCCTTTGAATGTGGTTAAATCCCCTCAATCAGACACCCCCTTGTGTTTCGACCACAAAGTGGGATTCCAGCTGAAGATCTGGGTTAAACAGTGAATGAAACAGGAAGTTGGATACATTTTTTTTTTATTGTTTTATAAAACCACAACTGCTAAAGGAAGAACTGCTACTTTTGCTGTGTAGATGCATAACTAGTGCTGACAATAAAAAAGGCACTTAACAAAACTTCACTCCTAATATTATGCTGGTCAGGGCGAGCTGCTGTTTGTATCTGAACTAACAGGGATGGCTGTACAAATGGGGATCAGAAGTGTCGCGGTATAGGAATTTGAACCCCTCTTTTCTTCTTGCGGTCCTTGTGTGCTTTGGGTTTGGTGTTTATGTAGTCACTCTGGAAATCTGAGCTCCGCTTGACCTGCAGGAAGGTTGAAGGACAGCATTATGTCTGTGAAGGATCAGAATGGCGCTGCAGAGGTCATCGTGGACGCAGAGGTCAAATCTTCATGGGGGGGGGGTTCTGGGATTTTGGGGACCTGACTTGTAGCTTACGTGTCATAGTTTAAAAGGAGGGATTTTGTTTTTTAAAGGCTGATACCAACTATTTATCAGGCTTGGCTGACAAAATTATAACCCGAGAAATACAACAATTTTCCCACAGAGAATTAAATTGTGACGGCGAGAAAGCTCTTGCAGAAGAGTTAGTGTAAATCTGGGACATAAAATGTTTGTTTAATGAATAGAAAACCACATATAAATTAAAAAAATAAGAAAATAAAAGTAAAGTTAATCTGAAAATGTGTTAATGAGGGGAAACTGTATATGTGCCCTTTTTGGTGTGTCTGTGTTTTAGTGCCACACATCTACTCTCCAGCTGTAAAACGTTCACACACAGTGGTGTCGTCATGTGAGAACTTTCTAACTACCAACAAACTGGGGAGAAATATAATTCACAATGCTTCTTTTGGTTAAAAGATAGAAATGTTTCCCAAGCAAATGTTGTATATAGTCCAAAGAGTCACAGGATGTCTTTCTCATCTGGTGTTAGCTTCTATGTGCTCGTTGAGGAATATCTTACCCAGATGATGCCGACAATGATGGTGATGATGAGGCAGTAGGTGCAAAGAAGTGCCAGCCCCAGAATCCAAATCCAGAGAAATCCATCTTTTTGATCACTTGTTTCAAGCGGACTGTCGTCTTTGTGGAAGTTGCATTCGTGTCCTGGAAGAAAGAGTCAGGAAGCAGTCAGTGCACCGGGCTCTGAGCACACACGATTAAAGATGTGCTCCTGTGAAACCTCTTCAGAACATTTACCTTCTACAAGCAGCAGGATCCACAGAGTACTTTTTATGTAGGGAGGAGGGTACATGCGTATGCCCTCACATCCGTAGAAGCCATAACTACTGGAATTCACCTTGGTGAGCATGAAACTGAAGGATTTATTGTCTGTGTTTTCAGGCACCTCCACGCCCGCCCTGGTGTACCGTGGATTACAGTTTGGTGGCTGCTCCTTACACGTGTGGTTGTAAATCACTTCATCGTCCTTGAAGAGGTTGAACATCATGTGTTCGCCGGTCAACTTGGGGCAGGGCACGGGCACATCGTCTCCAGCGGGCACGCAGACTTTCTTGAGCTGGTCTGGAGAGAAAGGTGTGATAATGACTCAGGGGGAAATTGCATTCTGATTTCTGAATGCTTATATATGCCTCCTACACACACACACACACAGTGGGATGTCAGATCTGTGATTACTGAGGAAATAGAAAGTGTGCAAAGCAGAGAGCTGGAGAAGCCCATCGTGGTGTCTTTCTGACCTGTCCGTGCCTGCAACACCTTTGAAAAGGAAACGGCCTCTCACAGCTACAACTCGTGCAAAGATTCATTTATGTGGATCTAATTCCCCCCAACTGAAATTCAGGTTTTAATTCTTGTCACTTCACTTCACAGCCACTCCACCCCCGCACAGACTTTGTTCAATAGCAGCACTTCTCCATGTTTACCTCTTTTAAACCAGCCTCACATTTCACAAGAAAAAGAGATATTTGCCATGGGAGTGGCACACTTGAGTCACCCGCTGCCTGACTCAAGTGTGTCACTCACGAGGAGGTGGTTTCATGTTGTTTTTTCTGTGTGTGCTATTCGTTGCGTGCTATTCGTTGCACGGAATAGTGTTGAATTGAATGTGCTCTGCGTATGTAAACAGCAATGGTCCCTAAAGTTGAGGCAACAACTTCTTTTGAAATTCCTATGTTGACTCTGGTAGCGGCTGGTTCACATTAAGATGTCTCACCCCACAAGTTCAGCCATTAGGAGACTACAAGGTTCATTTTAGGAACCAGCATTGCATTCCACAACCATCTGAATACGAATAATTATGGGTATATAAATTACAAAAAGCTGGAATTCATGTGTTGCAATAAAGTCTCCGCCTTACCTTTGCAGGCGCAGACATCATGGGACTTGGTGGTGTGCGATAACCTGCAGCTCAGGAGCATCATGAACATCCAGCAAGCTCTCATCTTGATCTTCTGCACCGAGACTGTGATTGACTGTATGCTGCAAGAGAAATGTGATCTGGCCCTCCGATATCGTCAAGCCCGGTGCCATGCACTGTGGTGCATCATGTCCTCACTGTGCCTTCTGATTGAAGGACTCCCACAGTGCTGCAGTGACTGAGTCTCACATCCTCTCATGAGGGAAAACATCCTGTGGCAGAAAACTCCTCCTTCTTCTGAAGTTTCCGCTCTCTCCCAGAGTTTGTGACCTTTGATGACTTCAGCGTTTTGTTAATGTTAAACTATGGTTGTGTGTTCTTTCAGACCCAAACTCATTGCAAGGCTGTTCAGTTCCTACCAAGTGGACTGGTTGTTTGTTTTATTGAGAATGAGGGAGATGAAAAACAACCTTTTATCACCTATTTTAAACAATATTTTAAAGCTTTTGCACAAAAGTACAGACCTTGATCACAGTAGCAATACTGGCATGAATACAAATAGGCACTTTGAAGCAGAATATGAGAAAATGTTGTGTAAATATGTGTATTTTCTGCAGTGTAGTGTTGTGTTGCAGCCACAGTTTGAGGTGGAGTGAGTGACTGAAAGTGCAATGACCCAGTGTATCATGTGACAAGGTTTACTGAACACAAGCAGTTTCGAACTGACATTTGTGTGACTGCCAAAGTGCCATTACTTCACAAAAGGACAGATGACCACAGGCTGACTGGCAGAGAAAAAGTGATGATCAAGAAACTGTATTAGGAACTGTCACAGTTAACATATGCTAGTGAGAATAAATAGTGCAATATCAGCTGTATGAGAAGGTAATTCCATTCCACAAGTTTTAATTCTTTTGATTGATTAAAAACCCCACGGCTGTGTCCACAAAATGGGGTTGAGTAGAAAGTGCAGTAACTCCATATGTCCACTAGATGGCGAGAACGCGCTTTATTTTGATCAGCCCGTTGATAACAGTTTTCTGTTATAGCTTTTCATATACAAATGTATAGTAATTGCAACAATATATCACTTTGTATTTCCTGTATTTACAGGTTTAACTGCCCGGAGCAGGGATTAGAGACCATAAAAGAGGTGGAAAATACTGACTTTGTGTGGCAACACATGGTGTCCGATTCATGGGATTGTGAAATGGGGATTATAGCATTTCTAAAATGTTGTCTGTAATTCTGACTCAGAAAATGGATGATGGGGGATTGACGGGTTAGTAATGCCATGTGTCCATATGGATAACATGCAATAATCTCCTAATCTGGAAGTCCCTTTTGTCTGGTGGCAGTGGTGGCTTTAGGAGAGCAAGAACCCCTGTTAACTTATTATTATTATTATTATTATTATTATTATTATTGTGATAATGGCAATAATAATAATAGTATATATATATAATTATTTCCATAATTATTAATGTTTTATAGTTATCATCATCATCATCATTATTGTTATTATTATTATTAATAATATTATTATATACTGCCACTGACTAGAGAGAATAGCTACTGGAAACTGATGCTGCCTTCACTGCTCCTCCAGGACTCCTACTTTGGTGGGTTTATATAGATATTATTTGGTTTTTTTTTACCAATTAATCGTCAGAAAACTGTGTAAAATGTGTTTTTATTTTTGCTCAACTCGGGTAACACCGCAATGTGTCTCATTCCCCCTCCCACCCTCCCACCCTCAGTCTGCCATGTTCGTCTCTGCCGTTCAACTCGGTAACTCCTCTTCTGTCGCATCCGGTATTTCCGAGCGTCCCTGAAGGCAGCGCCGGGTTCTGGGCTGGACAGGAAACGACGGAGACGCTCAGCGTGTCTCCTCGGCAGCTCCGGGAGAGAAGAATGGGACAGGGGACGGGACCGTGTCTGTAGGCGAGGCAACGCGTGAAACATGAGGATAACGGGCAGTTTCTTTTTTTAGCGAGATTCATCTTTTAAGCAGATAATTAAACATACCGGGAGGGTTTCTTATTTTTCTCCCCCCCTCCCCTTTGAGGGCAGTGCTATTTGCGCTCCCATTGGAGAACACAGGAGAAGAGAGGATCCTCTTTGTGAATCCCATTTGACTGTAAGTGGATTTTTCCTTTTCTATTCCAGCATGTTTTAATGATCTAACACCCTTTTCCCCCCTCTCCTCCCCCCTTTGAATACAGATCCACACAGACTAATGTCAATCATAAATAAATGACAGTGTATCATGCCAGCCCATCCTAGATTGTGTCCTCGAGAAAAGAGACTGCATGTTTACCTCCCTTCTTCTCGACAAGCACTATTTAGAAGACATGTGTATTTGCCCTGTAAGAAAAAAAAGTGTGTGTGTGTGTGTGTGTTGTGCGGCAGGGTGTCTAAATGTGTGCCCCCCCTGTGCGGCCATTGAAGAGCCCTTTCTTGGGGAGAAAGGGCGTGCAGCGTTTGGGCCGACTGGGAAAAGAGCCGCAGCTCCTTGAACGCGAGCCCATTGTTGTGTTGTGTTGTGTTGTGTTGTGTTGTGTTGTGTTGTGTTGTGTTGTGTTGTGGTTGTGGTTGTTTTCGTTCCGTACGAGGTATTCTCCACATATTTCCCCCTTTTCCCCTCCCCTGCGTGTGGCCGTGCAGAGGGAGGGGATGTGTGCGGTCTCCACCCTGTTTAACGGGAGGAGAGGCGACCAGCTGCTGGTAATGGCCGATGCTTTTCTTTTTCTTTTCTTTTTTTTTTTTGTCGCGCTAATGTTTCGTATGCTGCTGGTGCATTTAAAATACATAAATGAAAACGTGACCTGTGAAATAGCTGCCAGTGGGTGTCGGTGTGTCCAGGGTGGGTTTTTTTTTTTTTGGGCTCATCATCAGCTCCCTCCTCCGCTGCAGCTCGTGAACACTGTTTTAATTCCCTTTGTTGGGCAGCAGGCTGGAGACCATGTCGCCGGTCTGACCAGCGGCTATTCTCATATTTAATGCCAGCATCAGCTTCTGCCAGTAGAATTAGCAGTTATTTGTTCAGCCTGGTGGGAAAGTTCAACTCCGACATGTATTGTGTGTTTTTCTTACTTTGCTGCTGCTTCACTGGCAGACACGCACAGAGGCTCCCATTAAACACCAAGCTGTGTGTTTCCCTCTCTCAAGTCTTTCACAGACTTGCAGTCAGACATTAACATCGGAGAGATAATGACCCCCCCTCATTGACAGCGGGGTTCAAAGGTCATTTGTAGAGAGGGGGCTGCACACCATGCCACAGCCTGGCTGGCTACCATATGGGCCCAGGGTTTTCATTCAGCAAACATTCCCTGTGAGCGTTATTTACACCACCAAGGCCAAGCCAGGGCAGTTTATATTTTTTATATATTTTTTTAAAACTGTATCTCTTCTGTTCAGGGGTGAATACACAAAACAAACAAACACAAAAAAAGCCACTAAGAAGCCACTTGGCCCGGCCTTTTATTCCCCCACAGAGGCCTTATAATGGGCTGTCTGTGTCCTTAAGGCACGCTTGATTTGTATCCACAAAGCGCCAGACTAGAAGCACATTATTCTGGGCATGGAGACAGTGCAGCAACAATGCAGCCCGTTTGCTTACAGTGCGTTTAGTTAATGGGATGAAAATAACTGCTGGCCTTCTGGTCGCGTCCCCCTCAGGCAGATGCCTTTGAGGTTGTCGTGTGTTTTTTTTGTTGCAAGAGAGAAATATAGCAGGAGTGGTGGAGTCAGATGTCCCTTACTACCCAGTCATGGACACAGAAGAGGACATCTGGGGCATCTGAAGACCCAGTGATGTGTTGTTTTGGGTCCTTTTTTAGGTTTTGTTATTGTGTCCCATTATGAAGGAAAGAACTTTTACCATCAACCGGTTATGTAGAATAAAGGATGAAATGTTCGAGGCAACTTCTTTTGGGCACATTTTAGGCTAAATTTGAACCAGGATTGTTGTCATCGTAGCTGCAGCAATATCACGATCACTTAAGTTCAACACGTTCACGATTCCAGCGGCACGATTTATTTACGCCGAGAACAAGATTTTAGTTTTTTCCGATGGCATTGGTGCAAAACACATAAAAAAAAAAGTACCGGTGGACGTGCGCGTCATGTGGTCGACTCATACAAGACATTCACTCAGTAGATTTAATAGCCAGGCAGTATGGCATACAGCTCAGTCATGGATTATATTTCCAGCCGCAGAGGTAAAACACATGTTAGAGGAGAGCGTGTCATTTCACTGCTCCTGTTTTAAAGCGCATGTAAGGAATTCTTCTCTGTCAGCTTTCTGTCTGGAGGCTGTTGGAAAGAGAACCGAGGAGAGAGACAGGGTATATATATTTTGGAAGAGCTTAAAATACATAACCAGAAACATGGTTTTCTCATTCATCCAAGGGGGGTGGGGGGGCTTTCTGCTTTCTTCCCTCCATCTCTCTGCTGCCTTTCATCCTTCTTTTTTGTGCATGCTTGATTTCCTGGGGATGTAGTTGATTAGAGGAGAAAAACAGTTGTCAAATAAATTTTGGGCTTGAGGAATGATCCCACGAGACTGTGTGTGTGTGTATGTGTGTGTGTATGTGTGTGTGTGTGTGTGTGTGTGTGTGTGTTTGCGTGTTTGCAAGCAGCTCCTGCGTGCTGGTCCGCACATCCATCCATCCATCCACCCACCCACGTCCCTGGGCAGAAGACTGTTCTGCACAAAAGCTCCAGAGACGGTGGTTAGAGGGTGGCGATGGAGGTTGGTGTAAGTTTACCAAGTTTGGGTTACAGCCGGGGGTGTAGGTGGGTAAAGGAGGAGGAGGGGAGAGAGGATGGCACTTCAAACGCAGCCTTCAACACACACATTCTGATGGAGACCCGTAGGGGTGGTGTAACCTGATATTTCCACTGATGGGAGGTGTCTCGGCTTGGGTTGGGGAGTTGCGAATAAACTTCCACCAGCTGCGTCAGCGATACAAGATGCCACACACACACACACATATATATATATATATATATATATATATATATATATATGTGTGTGTGTGTGTGTGAGAGAGAGAGTGAGTGAGTGAGTGAGTGAGAGAGAGAGAGAGAGAGTCCACCTGGGTGTGTCCCCCCCCCCCACCCTCTCTCTCTTGTCACCGGCACGTGGTCCCCAGCCTCTATAGGGCCTTGTTCTGGTAACATTTTGCTGACCTTTGGTGGCAGCTGCCCCTGCCATTTGGAAACAAAGACAAATGGCTAACCCGCCCGCCTGTGGCCTGCAAATTCTCCACTGTTCCCGACACAGACCTGCTCTTCCTGTTGGCCTTTTCGTACACACATACAGGCTTTTCTCATCGGCCTCTATGGCAGGAAATGAATTGTTTTAAATCCACATGCAGCCTTTTTATTTTTGAGATGATTGATTTTGGCTCTCTCGACAAGGTCAATAGTGAGGATAAGGTCGTGGAGCCTGAAATAAAACATGCACTTTTACTCGCTTGCGTGGTAAAAGTTGCCGATGTCGGGACAGTGCAGCCGCTGCTCTCCGACTCCACCGCTGATCGGAGCAGGCAGAAAGGGGGCACTCTCCTCTCTTCTCAGGGCAATGCACGATCTTGGTCTTGGCTCAGCAGGTGCACTCAAGCGCATGCACACCGCTGTATAAAGACGGCTAGGAAATACAAACGGGCGAAAATTGTTCCACAATTGGATGCCATGTTAGTTTTTTAAATCTGTGCCACTGGGTGAGCGTTTTCTCCCGAGGCACTTTCACGAGTGTTTACTTTTTTAGTACGGGGTCAGTCCTGGTGGGATTTACACTCTTAAAGGAAAAGTCCCCTTTTTAGGTACTTTTACATTGCTGGATATTATTTATTCACGGTGTGTTCCAGGAGTTATTTCATGGCCATCAGAGAAAACGGGCCTGCACTTGTTGCATCTAGCTGTGGGTTATAATTTGTAGACGGAGAGAAAGCGAGTGTCAGCTTTCAAGTGGATAAAAAAAGCTATAGTTGCACCCTTACTCACATCACAACATGTCTTGTTTGCATTGCATTCTGGTCTACTGAGGCTACCGTAATTGGAGAAACTGAGACTTTTACTTGTATGGATTCTTCCTTTATGCATCTGTACCAAACTGTGGGTTTGGTTAATAAGCACTTTCCTTTTGATTCAGAGGGACAGACACCAAAAACAGTTAATTTTTAAAAAAAAAAACATGTTTTTATGGCGGTATTTCTTTTCTCTCAGATGTCATTTATCGGGTCGTGATGCAGCTATTAAACTACGTAACTGTCCGTTTTCGTCTCCACACCACTTCTTCCATGACCTATTTTTCCATATTGTATCTGATCTGCTACGATACATTATTGTTCAGTCGTTAATTGTCCCTTTTGTGTGCTACCTCATTCACTGTACAGTGTGTTTAAGCAGCTTAGGCAGCTATTAATCAGCGTGACTCTGACAATGGCAGGTGGCTGGTTCTCACTCACCCCCCCCTCATACTGTATTACAGATGGTCTGCTCCATTCACTGTTGCAGGGGGTCAGTCTTTGTTAACGTAGAAGTGCACGTGACAGTAAATTATTGTGACTCTCTATCACATGCAGTCAGCGTGATCAACACCTGTGACCGCCACAAAGCCCTGAAGCCCTTTGCTGTGTTTTTTTCTTTTCTTCTTTGCACACCCGTCTCTGAAGTTAAGTTGCACACTGAAACTGATCTGAGCATCCGAGGGTGGAAAAGGGAATCTCATCCCAGTGGGAATTCTCAGCTGGAGTTCCAGCCGCCGCGTCAGGTATCAGCGAGTAGCACGCAGAGCGAGGCGGTGATTTATGGTCTCGTGTTTTCTCTCCCCACCCCACCTGCATATGTAATCCGCCACCAAGTCCAGTCAAGGCTCCGCCGCCGCAGTCACGGGATGCATTGATGGATGCGGCGTCCCGTCTGAGCTGGGCCATGGATAATGGGTCTTTGACATGGAGAGAACATGAAATGCTGAAGGCAAGCAGGAGTGCTTCGGAGAGAGTAAGAGCACACAAAGTGCTAACTCAGAGGAAAAATACACGTGCTGTCTGACTGCTGTATTAAAAAACCTGCACTGTCGACTGGGTGATGTATGATCTGTCTGGTATAAGCCGTAGATTTAGGAAATGAGAACGTGGAATTTATTTCCGACTCTCTGTATTGCTTTCTTTCACATGCGCTATTTTGCATCCCTAATTGAATCAAATCAAATGGCCAGCTCTTTGCAGCAGGTCATGCGGTGTGTTGTCCCCTGGGATAAACATCGTCCCTCTCTCCAGCTAGTTCTCATGAAACCAGAGCAGCCGCTACGCGTGTCTGTGTTCACGGGGCCGGGCCGCTGGTGTTTGTTTGCCTTTTTGCAGCCTGTGGAAACGCTTTCAGTCCATCATACAAACACAGATGTGAGAAAAGTGAACTGCACGGTTTTCCCTCACCCCGCTGTGAAATGCCTGCCGCCTGGCCCAAAGTGTTTCTGCTTGTACAGTTGCTTTCTAATCATTGACCTCCGGGTTACATTCCAGTCAAATCCACCGAGGATTCAGTGTTATACACCACTTAGAATACACTAACAATTGCGGCGTTTATAAGACCATCAGCGAAAGTCGAGGATCCGGTGACGGTGTTTATGGTGTCCTGAGGTTAGCATCACATTGTGTGGGGGGTGTGTTGTTTGCCTGAGTCACTGGAACAAACAAATATCTCTCCGCGCATAAAAAATAGATTCCAGACCTGAGGGTGCACTGGATTTAACTTGTCATCCTCTTGAACTGTAGCAGTTGTCGGGATTCAGCTGCACTACATACAGGCACTGAACCGAAGGCGAAAACCGGCTCACTCTTATATTATTTAAATGTTCCAACTGTTTCAAGTGTTTCTGTGTTCAGTTCAAGCCACGAACTAGCGGTACACTCAAAAACTGGGGCTGAAATGGCTTGTTTTTTCCATTAAATATGCACTGTAGCCTACTTTCCCCCCCGACTTTAACTACACTCCCTCTCATAATCATGAAAGCTACCCCGGCTCATGTCTGTTAGAAGTAGCTACACTACCCGGGCGGTACTTCGGCGTGCGGTGAAACCTCGGGAAAAGGGGAACGAGAGGGGGGCTGGAAAGCAGCCCGCCTCTTGTCACGTCACCCGTTCATGACCTCCCGGGGTCATCGCACACCGCCATGTCACCAGCGAATCCACAACTGACCTGAGAGGAAGAGGGTGCAAGATGTAACGGGAAAGATGGAGGATGCGGAGAAGGAGAGTGAGGCTCTTGAGAACCAATAAAATGCTCTTCAGTGCAGCTGATGTCATGTGAAATCCGACTGCTTGGAAACACTGAGGTCATTTTTCGGTTCCCGCTGCCAAATGCTGGAAGTCACACTTTTTTTTCTTTTCACAACGCTTCAAGCTAGTGCTGCACATTTACTGTACAGCATGATGTTGGCAGGCTGCTCCTTTTTTTTTTTTTTTTCCTTCTTTTTTTTTTTTTTTTTTTACACCAGGGTTCATGAAGGACACTGAAGAATGAATCCGGAGTTTCAGTCAGTGACCTACAACGCAGAGAGAACCCAAGTGACAGCAGCCGCGGTAGAAGCCGGTTGACATATTTTCTCAAGAGAATCCCTTGACAGTCACTCAAACCTGCAGGCTTAACCTCACAAAACAGAGCTGTGTGTGCGTGCGTGCGCTTATGTGGCTGCCTTTTGCCAAATCTCGTTGACTAAATACCCTGGCAGCTCTGCGAGTGAGCCCGAGCCTCCATTGAATGAGTCTCTGGGTGAAGTTAGTGTCTGAGTAGCTTGCTAATCTCTCTCTGCTCCGCTGATCTTCACTCTCTAGTGATTCCTGATTATTTTCGGCCCACGTGCCACGCGGTCAACTCCGCTCGGTGACTGGATCCAGATCGGACTCTGGGTTTGGCACCGTGATGGGCTTCGGGGATGATCACTGGCATATTTGAGGTCAGTCCGCCCGACCCTTACCCCTTCCACTGCTGTTGGTGATCCCCTTCGGGAGATTATTGGAATGAACCGGCGTGAACGACAAGTGAGATTTCTGTCTTTGACCTCAGTCAGCTGTGAGCAAGCTGCGCTGATGATGAGGTCCGAGAGTTGCAGTCAAGTGAAGCCAGTGCACACAAAGGACTATTCTGATCCAACACAGGAGGAACGGGTCCAAGTGTAGACTAACGCGAGAGGCATGTGAGCATGTAACTCTGTATGTGTGTGTTACATTACCCATAAACCCCACTGGCAGCCAGCCAGCCAGTGGGACCTCCATCAGATCCCACTGGCCATCGTGGGAACATTCCTGACGCAGCATTATTCCATAATTCCCACCATGTGTGGTTTCTCCCGAGCAGAGGGCTTCGCCTGCACGGGCCGCGGAGAATCCCCCTGAGGAGAGGAGATCAGCTCCTTGTAATCGCAACCAGACATCGCTGTGTGCCAGCGGGAACGGCAGAAGTAGCCTGTGATGATAGTGGAAGGTCGGTTCAACAACAACCTTCACCGCGAGGTAAAGGTTGTTGTTTGTTTGTTTGGCCTCGGTACAAAGACTCGCTTATCATGTGACCAAGAGGCACTTTGGCTCCTGTAGGCGTTGAGCACATTTAATAAAACCGGAGTCGACGTGAGTCACTCGAACTGGATAATCCGGTGTGAACCAGATGACGTCATGTCTGTTTTTGATGCTCAAAAATAGAGTTTGACATTGACGACTGTTGAGGTGATTTTCTATCAAACTGCCCAAGAGGTCAGGCGCCGCTCGACGATGCAAACTTTCACGTCTCGCCCTTGATCAATACTAATGCGCCTTCCCGGCTTTGTGGTGAGGCATCAATCAGCTGACTGGTGGCTTACCTCAGTGCCCTTAAAGAGAAAGCGCTCAGGGTCACTGCTAAGGCCTTATCTTGTTCCGAGACCAGACTAAGATACTGTTGGGTGTTTGTGATCGATAAAGCCCTCTGGCTCCAGTCATTGTTACACAGATCATTAGTGAATTAGGAGAGTGTATCTATTTAGTGTCGTGAATCAGAGGTCACCGTCAGATTATAGCATTGAACGGTCTTTTCAGCGTCTTTTACAATGTCTTTTACAATGTCGTAATGTATCACATTTGCAGATGCTGTCTTGTAAGGCAACACAAGAATGAGTGGAATGCACCTTCAATCATTAATCCGTAGTCTCTTGTTGTTTCACTCTGACGTGGTGTTTCTGCTTTCTTTTTTGTGCAGGAAAGTTAAAGATCAGACTTCCCTTATTTATAAGATGGTTGTTATTATATTCCTAAATTCTGAGTAATTATCTCACAACATGAGATTTATACCATTTAATGCAATCCATCCCGACTACCATGCAGGACTATGTGAAGGGATGTGTTGATTCAACTGTACAGTGGTATTTATTAAGGTCATAGTTGTTGTTGTTGTTGTTGTACTGGATCGTATTCTACTGTAAATTATTCCTGTTTTTGTTGCGTCCAAAGTGACTGTGACCCAGAATGGCCACAATAAAGAGAATAAGAATAAAAAATATAATGGAATTGTCCTTTTTAATATGCTGTTGTGCCAAAGCCTAAAGGGAAAAAAATGCAGTTTTTGCAACTAGGGCCTGACTTGTGTTTTTCTTATGGTGTTTATTGGATCATAACATTTTCTTTCCAAAACTGGAATCCTCGTGAATGAATGAGACCACTAAAATGAGATCCTGATGCTCTTTTAATGGGGCATAATGTACACCGGTCTGCCCAGTTGATGTGGTGCGTCATCCTGAGTAACAAAGACATTGTACATTTACTTGCGTGTCATATCTGCTGTTTTTTTTTAATGCCAGTTCAGGACCCGCCTGTCATGCGGTCGTGTAAAACCCTTATTATAGACTAGTCTGTCACGCTAATTTCACATCACAGGAAGGACTTCTCACAGGGTTATTAGTAGAGGTCACATATTTGGGATTTGGCTACTCTACGCCAACATGCACTGTACGGTGCGTTTAGCTCTGCCCGCTTACTCATTTGCTGTACTTCCCCCGACAACAGTCCCGTCTTTCTTTTCCTGCTCTGACATCATCATCACCCCTGCTCGTACAGTGCCCTGCCCTCCTTCCCACTTCCTGCCCTGACAGGAAAGGAGCTGCCCCAAAGGATTACTGTTAATGGGAGGGAGTGTGGGTGGACAAGGACACACCTGTGTCCACCACATTGGACTCTGTGTTTCCCCTTGGTCTGTTGTTGAAGTGGGGCACTGATCTAGGCCACATAACGTCTATTGAAACGAAGTGTAGGTAGGGCAGTGATACACAGGGCAGCCTTCTTGGGCAGTTGTGTGTTTTCCAAAGTGTCCAAGGAGTCGCCTCAGTATCCAGTAATGAGGGGCGATATTGTTTCCAGGGCATCATGCTCTATCTAGCTTCATGCACGGGCTTCATAAATACAGTACATTTTCATACCCATGCAAAGTGGCTAGCAGCATTGTTGTGTTTTGTTCACCCAATCCTTGCTAGATTGTGTTGTATCCGGTGATACGTGAACAAATGCATCAAGCGGTTTGACGGTGCATACTTAGAGGGGAAACTTAAGAGGAAAAAGTGTGTCATGTCTGGCATTTATTGCTCTTTCTTTTTTTTTTTCACATGATTTTTTTCCCTCTTTGATCACAAGTTGCTAACGTTTGCCTGTGCCTGTGCCGCGGGCCTGCCTTTGTCCCCGGCATCGGAGCAGCTGCCCCCACCGGCCCCTGCGCTGTTGTGACTGGAGCGACTGTGTTCCCTGCAGCTGCACCGATCCGTGTGTCACCGCCACACCTGCTCAATGGCCTTGTGTTGACTGAGTGACATCACACGTTAACCGTGTGCAAATTACACCACAGAGATGGGGGGGGGGGGTGGTGGGGAAACCCGTAATCCGAGGAGGCAATTGTGTGTGTTTTTGACACGCATGCATGGATGACGGGCACAGACGGGCACGAGGAGTCAGGAGCAGAGGTCTGTTTGCTGTGAAAACACACGCGTGCGCACTCTCCGAACCAAGAATAGGGGCCACATGCTGTGGCTGAACAACAGTTGGTGTGTCGGAAAAAAACTGAAGGAACAGCTGAAGCCAGCGGGAAGCGCTTCCCAGTAGGCAGCCACAACATCAGCTGCCTACAACACACTCACACACACACACACACAGACACACACACACACACACACACACACACACACACACACACACACACACACACACACACACACACACACACAGTAAATACACACTGTGACCAAATCATAGCATTGACATTTCCCGGCCAGCTCAGCATGTTAAAACCTACACCCAGCCGGCTGTGTGACATTATTCTCTACGACCAGACTGTGATTCAGCATCCATTGTTTTGGATGAAATAAGGTTCGGTTGTCATGACTCAGCACTGATGAGTTGATGATTCGTTGAAATGTTTAAACGCCGCTCAGCGTTGTCGAGGCCGATGAGTCACAGTGAACCGTGTTTTTGAAGAGTTTTGACACGGTTTGGATCCTCGGCTCCGACTCGCGTTGGGAAATGATTAGCCCTCAGCGGTTCGCATGCTCATTAAGTTGGCTGCGTGTGTGGGTCTGACGGCCCTCGTCGTGGAATAAAGACGGCCTCCGCGGGCTCAAATGTCACGTCCTTAATCCCACGCAGTAATGACGACGGCGGTTTATTGCGGAGGGAGAACCGCGCGTGATTGCTTTCAGGGCTCTGCGATAAGTGTCTCTCTGGCTGTGCGTGTCGTTTTTGTCTGTGCCTAGTTAAGTCTCCCGCTCAAGCACACTCCAGAGTTAATCCTCTGCATTCTTGTGACAGTGAAATCGGTCTGCCTTCCTCTGGCTGCCGGCTGCCAGGTCTTTTCTCCCGCAGTGCAGTGAGAACAAACGATCTATAAGTTTGGATTTTCCCCGGCTAATGGCCCTGGATGGCGGTACCAAAGCAGGGAATGTGTCTTAGTCACAGAAATAGACACTTAATCACATCTGATAGATTTTATTCTTCCTCTTTTTTCTCTCTCTCTCTCTCTCATTTCCAGAGGATAAAAGCCCCGACAGAGTGGAGTGGAGTGGAGTGGTGGTTTCGTCTGACCTTTAACCTCAGTAGGAAGGAGAGAAAGCCACTTCAGAGGTAAGAGTTCCTGTAAACTGGAGTGAGTTAATGGTGCCATTGCTACTTTCTGTGGGTAATAACAACCGAGCAGAGGGAAAAAGGAAAAGCAGTATTGACGTTGCTGCCAGTAAGCTTTGCAATGCTCATGCTCAAATGCCACAGAGACTCTTATTTTGACAAGCTGCCAGGGAAGTTATACTTAAGGTGGTCTCAAATGCTGGTTTTATCGCAGCCACTCTGACATGCATGGCTGAGGCATCGTGTGCTCAAAGCAGCTATCGTCTGTCTTCTCACTGCCACAGTTGACGGTGTGGATTTGTGTGTTTGTTGTAAAAAGAGGTAAATCCAGAGACGTGTGGAGAGAGGGAGGCCTCCTCCTCCTCCTCCCTTTTCCCTAAAATCCTTCGTCAGAGCGCGCCTTGTAAATCAAAGCCAAATGAAAGAGTAGTCGAGCCTCTGAGGATCTTGTCTGGGGAGAGTCTTCCTCGCCGAAGGAGATAATTCCTGACTAAAGTGGAACCATGTGAGGTCGACTGGGCTGTGGTCGGTTGCACAGAGCTGCTCCCTTACAGTGAGCCTTTATTCTCTCACTATCACAGATCTGCGTTGAATTTGCAACTCAGAGAGGCTCAGTGTTTCCACTTGTATTTACACAAGGGATGGCAACCGAGTCATTTTCTAGAGTGCAGTCTTGGCTGTGTGACTCTGGCAATATAAAATGCACACATGACCACACACATCAGCACCTAGGTTTTTTTTTTTACTGTTAATATTTCAGCCTTTCTGTCACATTTGATGCCAAGAATTTTACTCTCAACTCACAAATCAGAAATTGGAAAAGGAGAAGTGCATCATAACTGCTATAGAGAGTTATGGTTTAAGTGGTCCAGGGCAGAACAACAGAGTACAGAAGACTCAAAAGCAGCCGGATGAACAGAAGCAAAACCTCTCGACAAATGAAACGGCTTACTGGGTGGCATTTCACATGATATTTAGTTAATTGTTGTTTAGGAAAACTAGCCAATTCCAATGTTCTGGAGGCAGTCCGGTTGCAGGGGTGGTGTATATTTTATCGACAAGTATTTGAGGAGTGAAAGATTAATCTACCTTTTCCTGATTAATACTAGACATGACTTCCATTTGTGATGGGGAATGAATATAGTTTTCTTATTCATGCAAGTTTAAGTAATTGGATTGTCAGTTGGAAAATGCACATCTGGACTAAGTATTTAACTGTGTATAACCGGCGATGTGTAAAAACAAAAGCCCAGCGGTGCGGATGTGGAAGGAAGCCGGGTTTTAAACCGGGACCCCGGCAGCAGCGACTGGGCCCGAGGCTGGGAGGAGGAAGCAGCCTGCACCCCTGGTCTTTAAATGTTCCAGGAAGTCGGGATGCTTATGTGTCAGACAGGTTTATGGCCGCTTGTCGGTGGGGGACTCTGTGTGTGTGTGTGTGTGTGTGTGTGTGTGTGTGTGTGTGTGTGTGTGTGTGTGTGTGTGTGTGTGTGTGTGTGTGTGTGTGTGTGTGTCAGTGTCAGTGTCATGTGGAGATGCTTGCTGGCTTTGACGCTCAGCTGTCGATGTTCTTCAACATTTACATGCAGGGCCACGGCTAATATGTCATCGTTCTTCCGTGATGTGGTTGTCATGGCAACCGTTTCATTCATGCACCGGGCAGTCTTGCAGACAGGCCGTTCTTGAAACGATCTCCCCCGGCTGTTACTGAAAACATACAAGTTGTAACCACGAAGACCTTCGGGAAATGGAAAGAAGTGTGTGTGTGTGTGTGTGTGTGTGTGTGTGTGTGTGTGTGTGCGCAATCCGAAATCCAAAAGATGGCAACATTGGCACGGCAGGAATGCTGGAGGTGGCGTAGGCGGGTGTCTGTTTTGATGAGAAACACAAACCACCACTTGGGACAGTTGCTTTGAATTCAGATAACAAGAAGCTTTTCATCAGTAGCCAATCAGTGGCCAGCTGCAGGGGTTATGTGGTGAGCAAAAGGGGGAGATAGGAAACATAGTACGCTAACAGAGGAAGACATTCCCAGCTGCTAGCGGCATGTGTGCAGGCGTCTGTGCATTTCTCTCTGCCTTTAGGTGCAGCATGCTGGCGGTTTGCAGTATGAATGTGTTGTTCAGATGAAATATCCCTCCGTGTGTGTGTGTGTGTGTGTGTGTGTGTGTGTGTGTGTGTGTGTGTGTGTGTGTTTTTGGGCATGTGTTGCTTGTGAAGTGTGCTACTACTGTGCTTTGTATTCCCTAACAGGTGGCAGACGTAAACCTCCTGTTCTGCTCAACCAAGCATCTAAAGGATGATGGAAAAATATTTCTGTTGGCCTCGTAATTATTTTATTTATCTACAGTAGATGAGAGGGCTGTGAAAAATCATTATGATTGTTTTATATATATAAAAAACCCCTATGTATGTATCCATGTATGCATGCGTACATACATACATACATACATACATACATACATACATACATACATACATACATACTTCCACGTCATCCGGTGCCCTCGATACGATCACAACACAATTATATTGTTATTGCTTCTATTGTTTTTACCATGTAAAGTGCCTTGAGTACCTTGTAAAGCGCGATACAAATAAAATGTATTATTTATCTAAATCAGTTACAGCAGGTTCTTAATGTCCCACACATTGAGCATTACCAAGCAACAACACAAGATAACACTGAGTTGGAGATTGACAGCTCTTTCTACTCTTTGCTTCCCCAGAGCAGTGGGTCTCATCTTTTAGAAGGAGCGCCTGTTTTTAATGTCTGGCTAGTTCTGTTTGTCTGCTGCTGCAGTGCTGCATCATGTTTAAAACTGTGCGAGCCCACTGCAGCAGACCACCTGAGCCCCTCCCTCCCTCCCCCCCTCCTGTATGTATGCGTGTGCACATATGTAGGTGTGTGGATGTAACCCAATCTCCCGAGGGCAGGGACAAGACTATTGATTTCACATTTGGACTGCTGCCCTGGAGGGAAGCAGGGAGGCTGACACATCCTCGGTCGGTGCGTTTGTGTGTGAGGGAGAGCGAGGAGGAGGAGGAGCAGGAGGAGGAGGAGGGGGTGGGGGGGGGACTGTCAGAAACAGGGACAGAGAGACACAAATAAGACAAGACACATGTACACTTGTGTGTTGCTTGAATTGTAGCCTGCTCTTTCATTGAAGTCCCCCATTTTATCCCGTTTTGCTCAGACCACCTCTGATTTTTTTATTGAAATTATTGATAAATTACGGAAATCCATGCAAACGTCATCTGAATGCTTTTCATGAACAAGCAGAACGGATGCACGGATGTGTGTGTCAGTTATTTTATGAAGATCCAGCCCGAGCTCACGCTGAAGCCTTGTGATAGCGGCGTGTCTGTCTGCGGAGCTCGGAGATGTGCATGAGTGTTGCCATGGCGATGGCTGCTCGAATAGATGCGGGGCAGCCGAAGTTTGGCTCGCTCTGATGCCGCCCACTAGTGTGACCATGCATTTTCACACTTCCCTCTCTTCCCTCGTCTCAGTTTTGCCTGCTTTCTCTCTCTTTCTCTCTCTCTCTCTCTCCCTCCCTCTCCACCACCCCTGACTCATTCTCCATCTGTCCACCTCTGACATCCTCCTCATCTTTCTCCTCTCTCTCTCACCCCCGTCCCTTTCTCTGCCCCTCCTTCCTAATTGGCTGTATAAGCCAGAGTGTCTCACTGTGTCGCGCTGTGCTTCAGTGAGCTTGTGTGTGTGTGTGTGTGTGTGTGTGTGTGTGTGTGTGTGTGTGTGTGTGTGTGTGTGTGTGTGTGTGTGTGTGTGTGTGTGTGTGTGTGTGTGTGTGTGTGTGTGTTTGTATGCGAGTTCCTCCTGTCGGTCGTGCTTGACTAACGACACTGTGAGCAGTTGTTTTGGCCATCAGGGCCTCCCCTTTATTCCCCATCTAATAGCCGGCTCCCTCTCTCCATTATTGTACCTATTCATCATCCCCTCCATCACTCCCCCCGCCTCCACGCTGGCCTATTACTCATCTCGTCTCTCTTTCCCCAGCTCTCCTTCCCCTTTTTTATGTTTGCTTTCCTGATTTTTATAGGTCTGAATTGTCTCGACATTCGTCCACATTTCCATTAAAGAAGACGACACTCCCCGTCCATTCTGTATGTTCCTCTCCCTAATTAAAAGCTACAATCTCCTTGTCCCGCACTTGATCCTTTAACCTTTAAGGCTGCATCCACCCAACACGTCTCATCCATCGAGAGGATGCACACGCACAGTGTTATGTCATCCTTAGCGTCAGACATCAGTGGTCACCACCGGTCAGTGGACAGTCGGACCACACCCGGTTTGACTTTGGACACCAGCCGACAAGCCGCTCCCTTCGTTCAAAGAGTTCTTTTACTGGCACTGCTCGCCACTTTCCACTTATAACTGAACACAACGTGTGTTTGACCCGGTGACGTTTGTGTACGTTCTGTAACATCTGTGCATGAAGGGAGTGGACCAAGGGATGGAGGAGTGAGCAATTAGCCACAGACTGCGCTGAAAACACGGGCCTGGAAATAACCATTACTACATGCTCGCACATTTACAATGAGACCGCTTCATGTCTCATCGGCGCGGAAACATTTTGATAGCAGCAATAAAGGCTTTGCTCGCTTCTGACAGACGCTTTCTTCTGGCTGTCTCGCCACACACAGACACAAGACGCCCTCGAAAGTGTGTGTTGCCTTTAAACGGTTTCACTGAGACACAGGATGTCATTACGATATCTCGACACTCCAGTGTGTGTGTGTTTTATGGCCGGATTTTATGGCTATGATGACAATCAGACACATGTATGTGTGAGAGGTGATTCACAGTCTGTCAGGCTGGAGGCCCCGCTCGCACCAGATGATTGGTTAGCACGAGAAAGGGAGAAGGGAAGAGGTTTAATTTATACGTTTTTGTTTTATGTTCTGCTCGGGGGAATATTACCATATTTTAAAATGTGAGATTATTTGAAAAGCATTCGTTTAACGTGTAGTTTATGTTTAGTTTTCACAGTTTTCAAATTAGCTGCAGAACATCTCGGCTCGCATTTGCTGGATTTAAACCAGGAAGTTAGTCACCATGGAATTAACATGGAAATATTTGTGCTTGTATTTACATATCTTTCATACACAGCCGCACTGGGACGCACAGCAGCGTTGCTATTTAAAGATATCGTGCAGCTAGGTTGTGCCCGTTAGTTTCTCGTTAAAAAAAACGGCCCTTCAAACACGCATAATCAAACCACTTCTCCTCAAAAATCACGCTCGCCGTTTCTCACACTCGTTTCCCCCAGCAGCATTGAGAGCATCGGGGGCCGCACACTGTTGTGAGGATGGCCGACTGGAGCTATTCCTAATGTTTTACTTGTGCCCTCTGCGTCTCGCCCCCGTGGACTCTTCTCGGTGAGAGCGCTTGTGTCCGACGATACTCTCAAGGATTCCCACTCTGCATCTGCAGCCGAGCTCCACGGTGCTGCGCTCCGAAGCCTAATAAGAGTTCACCGAGTTTCTGTAATTGCCATGCTGTTTTTCTAGCCCCATGCCCAGTCCTTCCCCGCTCCCTTTCTTCTCAAGTTTGGCTTACTTTCGTGCGATTATATGATGTGTTGAGAATATTTTTAGAATAGAGGTGTCAGACATTTGCCTAAAGTTATTTCTGTATAGATAATTTGAGAGGAAAAAGCTGTGAGGACACGGCAGCTTTGGAAATTGGTGTGTAATTCTGTTTTTTTTTGTTTTGTTTGTTTTTTTGTGAGAGCCAAAGGGCTGATGCTCGGTTTCATTAACCTCCACAGTCCTCATTGCAACATTACAACATTACAACACTAACTCACAGTATTGAGTGCTTGGTCCAAAAATAGTCTATTTAGAAGTGCTGGATGGAAACAGCCACTCGGTCGTCATCGCAGCAGGAGTATCTGGCCACAATAGTGTTGACACAGCTACGGCCATGTTCCACACCCCAGCCCGCCTATTTCCTGTGTGATTGAAATATGAAAGGCTTTTATTTGTAACTTAAATGTTGGCAGGCAATTCATCGTTTGAATATCAGCTGGGAACAGAACAGGTGGTGCTGAAACAGGCGGTGAATGGCTTTGCCATTATAGTAGGGACCTGTTTTTTTTTCTTTTTTCTTCTTTTTTAGAATGTATGGATTCAATTCGTGGTTTCACAAAAAATTATTATATTCGGTCCAATAAACAGGATTTGAACATTTCTATGAACAATTTGGACACACATGGAATGTTAATTTGGCTGTTTCCAAGCATTACCAATGTCTTGAAGCCCTCAACTGGGATAAATACCCGAGATGCTTTTATTAAACAGGAGAAACGGTATTAAACGATGGACAAACTACCCAAAAACATCAGTAGCACTCCTCTAACTAGTATGGTGACTCGTATAAGTTGGTGTACCAAATCCAGCTAAATGTGAAACAAATCAACAACAGTACTCTGTTCTCACTATGCAAACTGGATTACGAAGGAGCAAGCCATGGAGCCCTAAGCTGACCTATGATGTCATGTTGCACTCTGCCTGTCACACCCGGATACTTGTGTTTCTTTCTCGCTGGCCGCTTTACTCAACCCCTCTCTTTCTCGCCTTCTTTCTGGATCTTGTTTTTTGGGTAGTGGGCTGCACTTTTGCCTCACAGTGACAAAGTCCAGGGCCCCCAACTGGACGCTTTTCTTTGTGGGAAGTTTGTATAGTCTTTGGGTGCTCCAAACTTGCCAGTTTGAAACCTAAAGCCAAATATTTCTGAACATTCAGAAGGATCCCGGTTGTCTCAGAGTTGATCGTTAGTAGTTAGGAGCAGGAACTATTGAAAAACTCCTCTTTGTTCACTGACTTAACATCTAGTCTTCATACCGCTCCCTTTTCCAATCCTCTTGACACTCTCTGATATGAGCGACTTAGTCTAAAGATAGACATGTCCTCCTCCTCCTCCAGCTCTTCATCCTCCTCAGCACCGGGTGCTTTGCTGCTCTTTCTCTGAGATTTAGAGCGATGCGATTTCCCAGAACACACTTTTCATCTTCCCTTCGTTCCTCATCTATTGGTGCTGCAGCATCAGCGGCAACTGCAAGTGTTTTACAGAGAAGAGGAACCAGGCTGCAGAGGGAGACTCCACTGGGGAGAACATTTGACCTTTAACCTTTCACCCTGGACCTCTGAGCCACCCAACCCTCGCAGGACACAGATGAGTGCTGGTCATGCTCAGACGAGAGAGAGGGGCCGTGCAGTGTCAGGGAGGGAAAAGGCCATGGCTGTTTGCCTTGTGATGATGCCTATAGGAGTGCATTTACACACACACACACACACACACACACACACACACACACACACACACACACACACACTTAGCTTCCCCCCATCTCTCTCAGGTCATGCTCCATAAGCTTAAAAGCAGGGCCTCAGGTGGTAATTCACTTAAACCTGCAGCCTCGTCTGCAACTGAGGCGATGATTCCATTAGAATGACAGCTGCAGAGCTATTTTCAAAGTGCTCTTTGTTTTTGAGTGTGTACATCATTTTTCTTCTTTTTTTTTTTTTTTTTATTCTTGCAAGCACATGGATTTTGTACCTACAGCATGTGTATATTTCTGTGTGTGCAAATATGTGTGTTTTGAACCATTGTGAAGGCCCGCAGGCGTATTGCTGTTTAAACACAGCTGTTTTCAAAGTGTCCTGCAGTTCGACTAGTTTCTTGTTTGTGTATTTACATGTGAAAGCACCTCAGAGAGGATCGGCAAATACAATGCTAGCTCATTTGATTTGAGCCATTTCCTCTTCCTGTCTGCCTCTAGCCAGCCATGATGTTACGCCTTAACGCGAGGCTACTCAACTTATTTCCTACCGAGGGATCCCCAAATAGATGTGCCTGTGACCAAATTGCGACACATTTGAGTGTCGCCACATTGACAAACGAGTCTTTGGTGGTGGTATGGCTCCATGTAAATTTAAATGATGGCAAACTGTTGTACACCTTCGTCATTTTCTGGTAAACCGCTAGGTCGTCCTGAAGGAAGCGGTCACTCCCGTCCCCAATACGTGGCACAGATAAACCAAAGGACAGCTGGTGTTTCCTGCCAAGAAACAGGCCATGAGGGAAATTAGGAATTCTGTACATCCTGGCCATTTCCTGTTCTGACTCCCACACACGTTCATGAGTGCATGGATATCCACACACACACACACACACACACACACACACACACACACACACACACACACACACACACACACACACACACACACACACACACACTTACTTACTTGGTGGACTTGTTTTTGTTGACGTACTCCATCTTTCACGACAAGATGACAAGTCCATGTGTGTTTGATATGCGCACCAAAACAGGAAACTATCCATCATCAACACTGTAATGCACTTGCGCGTACACGCACACACATACACACACACACACACACACACACACACACACACAGCAGAGGCAGCTGTAGCGAGACTAAGGCTGGGATGGGATGGGAGACTGGGGGAGTATATTTTGTTCAAGCACTGCATACAGTGACTTAAGGGAGCAGAACACATGTGCAGTCTGGAATGTGACCACTTCTGAAACAAGCGCCCCTCGACTCCTTCTGTGTGTGTGTGTGTGTGTGTGTGGGGGTGGGTGGGTGGGTGTGTGGGTGTGTGTGTTTGCGTTCAGCTGACCAATTTCCAATGCTGTTGCTATCACATTCCTGTTTGCTTTGCCAAACGCAGCCGGTTTAATTGCCTCCCACCTACTACCTGTTTTTATTACCTGCTTCTATCGCCTCCTTACAACAAAGCATGACGTTCTGATTGCTCTCAAGCGCTCTGTGTAACCACAAAGGGTTAGACACGCACAAAAAAACACACACATAAGCCACACACCCGCACACATTTTGCTGGATCAAACGTGGGGTCATCAGAGGGGTTAATCCCAGTTTGGTGCGGTCCCCACTGGTGACTGACACCGTACAGCAGTGTTAACAGGAGGGGATGACGCCCCCTGAAAACATCAATGGGGTTACCCGGGAATATTCCATCTGATTGCACAGTATTAGGGGGAACTGGACTGTACCAAGACAGGGGCTCTCTTATGGGGACGAGTACCTCGTCAAGTCTGATTTAGTTTGACTATCCAGGCGTGACTCCTCCTCTGCTCGACAATGCTTTCCTTCCACTTGTAGTCAAAATCTTTCCTCATGAATGTACGCTGGCATTCATGTGTGTTTTTTCATCCCGCAGGTTAGGTAATATCAGATTATTTAAACAGTTTGACGGGCCAGCTGACCTAGAAATGATATGAAGGAAGGGGGAGGAACATCAGCAGTTATTGATGCTACATATTGTTAAACACTGTAGAATAGACTCATGTCTGCACTGTTTCTGAGGTCTTATCTGCTACACTGTGTTTCCTTGATTGTCATGTTTTGATTTAGTGCTTTGTCTCCTGAAAAGTGTCCTTGTACACACTGAAAAGGGGTGGGTCGTATGCTGTTGTCGCTTCTATTCAGGCCATTTTATTTCAGAGCAGTACTAGAAGGTTAGACAGTGACTTCCTGTCATGTTCTCATGTCGTCAAATATCAATATTAAGATGCTTTTCAGAGGCCATCAACCGTTCTGTGGCATTACTGGATATGAGCTGCTGGAACCGAGTCAACCAGCCACACAGCTGCATGTTGCAGTTTATACCACTTCCCTTTGTGTCCAGCAGAGGGAGCTCTGTCATCACCTTTGACACAACACAGCACTTCCTCCACTCACACTGCCCCATACAGCCATTAAGAACCCCCTGCTAGTGATGTTAAGTGTGCTTTGATTGATATCTTCTCCACATGTGCACCACTGGTATGGTGGTTTCACTGCCGGTTCATAGAGCCCAAAAGAGCCGAGTACGTCAATTTAGGTTGATTATTGGATGGCGCTCTGCTCCTCCAGTCCTCCGTCAGCATCCCTCTCTTTCGGATCCTGAGCTGGCAGCAGAGATGTTGGGTGTGTCCGCAGTGAACGGCACACAAGATGTTACGGTGCACTCCACCGATCAGACTGCACAGGGTGCCCGCTAGGGGTCCATGAGCGGTTGTCATGGTAACAGGCAGTGAGGTTGGCATGAGCTGAGCTGAATTTTTTTTTTTTTTTTTTCGTCCTCCTTTTGATCCTTCCTGCTATGTGGGTGTGATCTGATGGTGTGTGAATTTGTATACATGTGTGTAATCATCCACCTCTGTTTCTGTGTGTGTGTGTGTGTTTGTGTAGATGGATCAGGTATCAGACGACGAGCTGGACCACGGAGCGGAGGAGGACAGTGATAAGGAGGACCAGGACCTGGACAAGATGTTTGGAGCTTGGCTTGGAGAGCTGGACAAGCTGACGCAGGTTAACACACACACACACACACACACACACAAAATGAGAGGGTGGTTGGGTTACATAGATAAAGACTCTCACAGGTAGAGGAGCAGGGAGAAAAGGGCTGTATCCATAGCAACCTTAACACTGCTAATCCTGTCTCCCTTTCCTGTAGCCTAGCAACTCCCCTCCCACCACGACTTTGTATTATGTATTCGTGCAGGTTTGTGTCAGTGTGTGTGTGTGTGTGAGTACACACTAGCAGGCAGACATGGTTGCTTAGATCCTGTGCTTTGACTATAATGTCAGAATGTGTGTGGTTTTTGCATACGTGCGCCTCATGCTTTGTGTGTGTGTGTGTGTGTGTGTGTGTGTGTGTGTGTGTGTGTGTGTGTGTGTGTGTGTGTGTGTGTGTGTGTGTGTGCGTGTGCGTGCGTGCGCGCGCTCTGTAGAGTCTGGATGATGGCAGGCCTCAGAAACCACTGCAGAAGGCTCCTCTCAGGCAGGAGACGAACATGGCCAACTTCTCCTACCGCTTCTCAATGTATAACATAAACGGTGAGTCTTCACTCCTCTGATCCAGATCCGTTTAATAACAGTACAGATCCCCAAAAAAAAGAATAGATGAAAAAAATCATGAAACCCCTCCCCCTTCTCTGTGCTTCCTCTATCCTTTCACTTTGCTCCCTGCAGAGGCGTTGAACCAGGGCGACACAGTGGACCTGGATGCCCTGATGGCTGACCTGTGCACCATTGAACAGGAGCTCAATACCATTTCCAAACCAAACTCGGCGTCTCGTGGCCAGAACAAAGGCCAGCAGCGGGCCCCTGGGGGACGCAGTGCCAGCACCAAGCACACAGGCACCAGTGGAGGGGGAAGCAGCGGAGGTAGTCCTGTTAAACCATTTGCATTCACAATAGTGCTTCATGTAGTAATTTAGCAACAATAGAAATCATTACTCCACCTCTAAAAATGTATATAATCATTGTAAGCAGATAATGTTTCTGCCAAACTCTTTTACATAATGCCCCACTTTGTTGGGCTTGCTCTACAACACAAAGGAGGGATTCTTCATGGAGTAAAACAGGAAGATGACACTCTTCTTCTGGTGCTGAAGAATCTGAAAAACACCTCTTCAAACATCTTTTAGCCATAGACAAAAACAAACGCATGCAGAGTAATATAGATATAGTGGAGGAAAGGGGAGGGGACAATTAGCAGCATCCTGTTTGCAACAGGGAAATGTCGCAAACACAAGCCACAACTTTACCACACTGGTATAATATAAATGCAACCAGTCGTCTTTATTGTTGTCTCATTTAGTTAATAGTAATCGTAAAAGTGTTTCCTAACAACCTCACCTAGTTGTAATATTTGCAAATGTATTGATTATGAAAAAGCACCGTCAGTGGACCACATGTCATTTAGAAAGCCGTCCTTCTGAGCTGTTCTTAAATCCCCAACAGGGAGCGCCAGTAGCAGTACCCGGGCGTCGCCGGCCAATACGGTGCGCGGCGGCAGCGGCAGCGCCCGCCCCGCGGCCGCCAACATCTCCCTGGATGACATCACCTCTCAGCTGGAGAAGGCCTCTCTCAGCATGGATGAAGCGGCACGTCAGACCTCCTCCTCCTCTTCCTCCTCCTCCTCCTCCTTCTCCTCCACCACGCTCCGGCGGCCCTCGTCGGGGTCGTCCGGCGGCGGGCAGCACAGGAGGACGGGCTCGGTGGGCGCGGTCAGCGAGCAGGAAGCTCCGTCCCAGCGGTCCAGCGTAAATTCAGCATGTGCCTCCGCGTCCAGCATGGACTCCCTGGACATTGATAAAGTGATGGCGGGTGGAGAGGTGGAGGGCCAGAGCAGCCCGAGCACACAAGGACAGAACCAGACCAGCACAGAGGTACGACACTGAAATACACACAGAAAAACACAGAAAAACACACACCGAGGATATCCAAGAGGTAGACGTAGTATTATCAGCTCATGACAAAGTGTGCGTGGCCACAGCGTGAAAGACTGCGTGCACATTTCCCCATGTAATAGCAAGGAAAGCTCTCATCCTGCATGCTTAACCACACAGCATGACGTTTGGAAGAAACTGCATGTTGAGTCAATCCACAATACGAAGGTGTATTGTGCATCGGACGGCGCGTTAACGAACACATTGTAATCTCCTATAAGGCTCGCTTAAGTGTGGATTACAATGTTAACATCCTCAATTCTTTTGCTCACTCACCAAGCTTCTTGGCTCTGTAACAAAAGCAGAATATCCTCTAAAGTTTAACCCGTTTCAGAGACGAAGATCTGAGCTAATACACTAAAACGGATGCGTACGTTTAGGGGCAACAGCTAGAGAAAGGAGGAGGGGGGAAACGGGGACAGAGAGGTAGTATTTCAGTTCAGAAGAAACAGTGAGCATGCACGTCCCTTGTCCCCCTGCATGTCATCATGTTATCTGTGTTTGCATCTTTCCCATATCTGTGGTCTCTATCCACACACACACCTTGCCTGCACCTCCTGATATTCCCAGCATGTCACACTGCGACGGGCCAGACGGCAGCTTGACTTCACCTCACGGGAGGGTGAAGTGGATCGGGCCACTGTAAGTGCGTGTGTGTGTGTGTGTGTGTGTGTGTGTGTGTGTGTAAGCGTGCATGTGTGCATGAATGCGTTTCAGGCATTTGCCCATGTAAAGCTGCAGGTAAGCACACATTATTTTAGTTTCCACCAACTATTTTAATAGAACCACATGCAGTGTGCAGCCGTTTGTTTATGTGTAATGCATGCACACGTAAGTATAAAAGTGTGAAAGAGGGATTGTGTGTCTGTGAAAGTAGCTCTAGGTTTTGTAGCTAGCCAGAATGCACAGTACACTACGGATTCACACACTCCAACCTATTGCAGTCATGTTTGCTTTGTGCATATCTCCAGTACTTCTCACAGTCATTGCTTCCTCACCCACAGCTGCAGCTAATGACAACCACGACTGCTGAGCGCTCCGTTTATGGAACCTTCTCTCCGCTTCCACGCTTCTTTCATACAAAAAGATCAAAACACCTGCGATTAATAAGCCTCCGAGAATCATCCGGCACTGACTTCTTTTATATTTTGTCTGTTCCTCCTCTTTATCCTCTCTTCACCCAAGCACTCCTATCTGGACCGAGAAACCTCGCTCATTCTGAAAAGCATAGCAGGAAAGCCTTCTCACCTCCTGACCAAGGTGACTTCCTCATACACTCGCTTCTTTGTTTTGTTTTTTTCTCTCGTGTGTGTGTGTGTGTGTGTGTGTGTGTGTGTGTGTGTGTGTGTGTGTGTGCACTGCTCCTCCTTTCTGCTTTGCATGGAAAAATCCAACAGCTGCTGGAAATCAGACCAAACTTATTTATTGAACTTAATTAAAAGAATAGGGAGCGGATGTCAGCGTTTCTTAACTGCGCTCTCACTGTCTCCAGCTGTGAGGGCTGTGACGGCTGCCAGACAGTAATCTTGGAAATTTAGGAATGCACAAAAGAAGAGAAATGAAGTTGAGAGAAAAGACGAGACCATATCCCAAGTAATGAACATCTAACAGGGTATCTGTGCACCTGAATGGATTTTTCCCTTGCATCATCTTTCAACATTTACCGTGCACACGCACTGTTCCATGCTTATAGATTGAATACACTTGATGGTTTACTTCTTCTTGCTTCCACGTTTTTCTTTCACTGGCATGTGATCTTTTGTCTCGGGTTTTCCTTCATTTTCCTTCTTTCTCCATGTCGCTGGCTTTTGATTTGCACTGTTTATGAAATGATATTAATAGAGCTACAGCGATGAATCGCGTCAGTCCAGGATTTGCCGCTCTTCTCTGTTCCGATATCAGAAATGGAACATCTCTGGATTTTTGACTCGTTGCTCAGACAAAACAAGACATGTAAAGTAAATCTTCAGTGTTTTTTTTTTTTACGTTGCACTTTCTGGTAGTTTTACCAGAAAAATCTTCAAACTTTTTCTTGAGATTACTTCTGTCAGACTTTTTTTTTGGCCACTTTCTGACATTTATTCGACTAAAGGACCCTTGGTTAGTTGGAGCCCCGTATTTGATCTCAACACCATGCGTTTGTGTGTGTCATACTTGTGTTTTCGTTGTTCTCCACTGTTTAATATACAGAATCTCTCACATCTGTTCATCCACCATGTGTCGGTCCTCCAAAGGTCCCAATCTCTCTCTCAACACTTACTGTAAACATCTTGGCAGCGGTCCGTTTCCCGCAGCAATTGCATTGGTTGCAGCCCTCGGCTCCCGTGCAAAGCTTATGCCGATCAGATGTGTGCAGATTTGTGGTTCAAAGTTGGCAGCTGTTGATTGTGATTTATTCCGCCATCGCCACACGACACATCGCCAAGTGCAAAGATTTAACAGGCCAAGAGCATACGCTGAATTTGAGACAAACCACAAATCATGCAAATCTGAGGCAGTGCAAGGGGGGTGGGGGGGGGGGGTCTTCCATGCATTCTGGAAAACTCTGGAGAATTGTTTTGATTACTTTCAGCACTTTGAAACTCTTTTGACGACTTCAAAACAGAAGACAGTCTTGTGCTATTCATGTCAGGGTAAACTGCAATCGCTCCATTAGCGGTCATTGGCATTGCATTGCGGATTTCTCTCCAAAACCCTTTCAGTTATTTCCATTCATTTGAATATAATGGGTGCCAAGAGTGAAGCTGGCTGACTCTCACAGTAATATCCACACAATTCATCCTCCCTGAAATTTTACAGCCAAAATCCTGGAGGGTCGATTACTTTTTCTCTTTCTATTACAAAACGATGGTATCGAGGCTGTAGACTTGTGACATATCGGCTCTGTGTCTGAATGCAGAAAGCATTTGAATGGAGAGGATTTATTGCCCGTGGCGTACAGGCTGTGAGGGAGTTTGTGTTAGTGTTCCACTTTTCACCGGAGAGAGGGAGTCGCGGTCGCCCCGGACTCACAAATTCTCTCCCGCTCCTCGCCCCAAAAAATCAGAATACTGAATGAGCGTGGGCTGTTTGGGAACAAGCGGGGAGAGAGCGGAGAGACATCAAAGGGAGAGGGTGACAAGATTTTTTTATTTTTTTCATGCTAGGCAGAAGAGCCTTTTAAAGTTGGCTCTGGTGTGGCTGAGTGTGAAAGTGGAAGGGAAAACGCCTGTGGAATAGGAATCAGATTAATGTCTAATAAAAAGCAGGGTGTAGGTGTCATGTGGAGAGGAAATAATGGAGGGGAGACTGAGTTAGGCTGACAATTATGGTGCTAAACCTACAGTGTGACACAGATTGACTCTGGACTGTAATCTTCACAGCCCCCGTGACCTCTCCTCCCTCGCCGTTTCTCTCACTCACGCTCACACTTGGCTGACTAAAAGCCTGCCACTGTGTGTTGGCCAAACATAGTGTTTGGTTTTATTGCATTAATGTGCATGTGCCCTGGAGCTGGTCATGTGGAAAAGGTAGTCTGGGTCAAGGAGGAGGGGGACGTGTGAGGGGCGGGGGTGGAGGGGTCTTAAGATAAGAGGCTTGGGGAGAGGTTGTTAAGACCCCTCAACCCTTCTCTTGTGTGAGTACACATGCATGTGTACACACACAAGACTTGAAATATTCAGCACCTTCAGCGACTCATTCACCCAAATCCCACTCTCCGTCGTTGTCACTGTCGTTTAGCTCCGGGGCCAGTGTCGGTCATGGTCTCCCCGCTCGTCCTGATTGGCTAAAGGGTAGAGGGTCCTGTGGTAGGGTGCTCGCTGGTTGGCCGCCCCCTCATTCTACTATTTTTGTGGGGATTATGCTCCATTGATTGGGCACGCTCCCAAACCCCTGCATCAGTTAGAAAGAGAGCGAGTGTAAGAGGGTGATTGAGAGGGGGGGAGAGAGAGAGAGAGAGGAAGCAGGAAGAGAGCGAGTTGGAGGGTAGAAGGGGGAGGGGCATCCTCCTCCTGTCTCCTGTCTCATTTGGGGGTTTTAGTCAAGTGGTGCTCATCTCGGGGCGCACATGTCTGTGTCAGTGAACCTGCGTCGTCACTCGGTCTCGCTTTGAGTGATGGGAGATGTGGATGCACGGCTGAGCTTCACCCACTGAGGATCCTTGTGGAGTAAGTTTTTACACGCCAGTAGCTGACTGAAAGGTGGCCAGCGGACAAAAAATATATATACTTGTTTTTTTTGTTTTTTTTGCAATGTAAAGACAACAGAGAAAGAAATTGTCTTTTTTTTTTTTTTATCATTAATTATGGACGAATCTGGATATTTTTTATTATTTTTTTTGTCCTCAAATTCCGAATATGATCTTTGCAAGAGATCATTGTGTCTTTGGGTGGAGGGCATAGAGGCTTTCTGAACTGATCCTACACTCATCCGCAGCCTCGCGCCCTTCGGGGATCTTCTACTATTGTTTCCCTTCTGCTGTATAGCGAGATCAAAGGAACCCTCTGCAGCTCCATATGAATCCAATATGGAGCCATAGACTGCAAATGGAGCGCCGTATTTGAGGGGACCGCCGGACCAATGTCACGATAGCAGCGGTTTTAGCAACGCGGCGTTTTACTTGATCAAATATTCACACACGAGTAATACAAACACACAAAAAAAACACACACGTGGAAGCACACGCAACCTGCGGAATGGAGGTGATGGCATCTTGTTGGAGGGGGCAGGTAAGCAACCCGAGGCATGGAAAAAATTTTGGAAATCATGGAAAGATTTCGTTTTGCCCGTGACACCATGCGCCATCATGCCAGAGGCTTGTGCGTTTAAATGGTTTTGAAGGCTGCTTACTATTTAATGAAGTTGTGTGTGCGCATGATGTCTTGTTCTTGCCAGAGGAATAATGAAAGACATGGGTGAAGAAGATGAGGCAAGGCTTTGAAATCGGAGAGCCCTGTTTTTATGTGCGTGGTTGTGTTGTTGTTCTAATGATTACCGTGTTAACCATGCTCCTCCGTGTCCATCTAGGAGGAACAAGCTGCCAAATTGAAGGCAGAGAAGATCCGAGTCGCCCTGGAAAAGATCAAGGAGGCACAGGTCAAAAAGGTAGAGCCACCTCTTTCCTTTGTGTACACACACACACACACACACACACAGACACACACACAAACACATTCTCGCTCACCGGCTCGGTTTAATTTTTGAAAAAGACCATTCTGACTCGCGTAATAAATTGCTGTCTGGTCGCATTCACCGTACGCTGCATTTCTTTGTGAACTTCATTCACGGCGAAGCGCAGAGAAAAATAGGTCATTGCAGTGTTTGATTATGTGTGTGTGTGTGTGTGTCTGCCGGGGAGGGAGCAAGACATCAGGAAAACCAGCGCGGCGAGACAATGCCGACACATTGCACACAAAACGTCTCATTCGCCACGTCCGACCAAACAAGTGCTGGTGTTCGGTGAACATCGGGGCGCCCTGAAAGCCGCGTCGCGTGCATGTCTCCATTGGGAAGTCCGCATGGGAGTCCACAGGCAGGCCATTTTTTTTTTTTTTTTTACCAGTGTCTCCGCCAGTGAATGAATTGTCTCTGTGAATGAGAGCAACATAATGGTGTCCTTTTACACGCAATGAATAGTTGAGACCCAACAGTGTTTCAGCGAGCGGGGCTCGACTTCACTCCGCCAAGTGAATACAATATGACAAGATAAAGAGTGCTGGTACAGTCGGCACATAAAGAAAAAACCCTGGGCCAGCGTAGGAGAATGCTGCGATGTGCTAAATTATTAGTCATGTGGTTGTCGGCAGTCTACGCAGCCAGCTATGACTCACAATTTACTATGTTTTGGATTCATGACATTGAAGCAGTTTGATAGCGTCCGGTTGGAGGCTTCTGAATTCTACCTTGAAGCAGTGGGATTTTTTTTTCTGCCGGACTAGGGTTTTGGGTTTTAGGTTTTAGGGGTCTCTCCTGTGAGAAATGTAGGTCAGACTCCCCGTGTCTTTGTCTCGCAGCACACTCTGCATTCTCATTGGTCCAAGTATCCCTTCTATCAACTGTACCCACCCTCTGATTGGATGTCAGGGTCCCTGGTGGGAGGGGCGAACAGGGGGTCAAGGAATTGAGGGCGCTTTATTCGGTTTCACACCAGGACAAGTCTTATGGAGGCTGTGATTGTGTCGGCTGGATTTGGCACGCGTTTGTCTCGGTCAGATTAGTTTCAGCTTGCTTGTTATGGAGGGCTTTTTATTGCCTATGGATGCAAAACTTTCAGATTATTGGATTTTAGTCTTCAGTGGTTGTATATGCGTATATACATTGTGACTGCAGTGACCCCAGAAATAGTTTTGAAGTATTGAAACAAGCTTTGCAAGCACATGACCGCGCCACATCTTTTTAAAGCTGTCGATGCCCGACCAGATTCTGTGGCTTAATTCGAGGACATGTGCCTTTTTTAATTTATTTATTGCAAATTGTTCCAAGAAAAGAGGCCTATTTAAAGAATTATATGAACGTTGGGGGTTGTTGTTCCTTTGTTCAAGCTTTCTGCTAAGTGATTATAGACAATAATCGTCCATTTGTTCCCAAAGATTCCTGCGTGTATTCTTTGGTCGTTCTTAAAAGGACAAAAACAAGTCTTTGAACTGCCAATAGGGTCGTTTTATTTCCATAGGATTTGAATATGCTGGCCAATAGATAATACAGATTAAAAGATTACTGTAGAATGCATGAATATATGATTGGAAGCCTGAAATAGTTTAAAAAAGATAACAGAATAACTTCTTTCTTAAAGAATTATTGATTTCACATTTGAATAACATAATCTACAACCCATTTAAAAGCACTTATTTAAGATTTACTTAAAATTCAGATGCCATTTCCAGAAATAATTAAGGCTGAAGTGCATACGTAGGGATTATATTGGTGTGTATTTTGTCCCAACTTTTAGCATTACGTTCCACAACAAGTCGCTCTTCAGAGATCACTCTCCTTTCTCCTCCTCTTCCTCAGCTGGTGATCAGGGTCCACATGTCGGACGAGAGCTCCAAGACCATGATGGTGGATGAGCGGCAGACGGTCAGGCAGGTGCTGGACAGCCTGCTGGACAAGTCGCACTGTGGCTACAGCCCCGACTGGTCTCTTGTGGAAACCATCAATGAGCTACAGATGGGTAAGAGAGAAATAAACATTGTTTATGGTTTGCCTTAGTCTGCACTGTTGGCATATGGATAGGAGGCACTCACCGTAACGTGTATATTATTATTATTATTATCTGTGACTAAAAATAGTCACTGCTCGCGACCTCGGGCTAATTGTCAGGCTCACAGTTAAAGACTCTGCCCCACCCAAAAAACAGAAATCCCCAGAGGGAGGAAATTAAGTGTGTGTCAGCAAAAAACATTGCATATCTTGCATCTTATCTTCATTGCTCCCTCTTGTGTCTCCTTCTCTCCTCCCTCTCTCAGAGCGTATTTTCGAGGATCATGAGAACTTGGTGGAGAATCTATTAAACTGGACCCGGGACAGCCACAACAAGCTTATGTTCATCGAACGCATCGAGAAATATGCTCTCTTCAAGAACCCTCAGGTGACTGTCCACTACACACACACACACACACACACAGAGAGGAGAGAGAGAGGACCGATCATCTCATCAATAACCTTCTCTGCATTCAGTGTATGACTGCTGACAGCATATGCTATACACACAAACACATTGTTTATGCATGCTGAGTGCCGGCATAGCCCAGAGAGCCGGAGAGTGAACAGGGGAGTGTGTTTGTGTAGGAGAGCTGGAAGTAGGTCAAAGCTCTAAAGCGAGTAAAGGTGAATAATTTATTTAACATAAGACGAGGTGAGTCGCCGACTTTACACTTCCCCCTTCCTTCCCTCACTGTTCCTCTCGATCATCTCCAGAACTACTTGCTGGGGCGGAAGGAGACATCCGAGATGGCTGACAGGAATAAAGAGGCTTTATTAGAGGTGAGGTTATGTACTGGCACAAACTTTCCTGTCGTTTCCGATGCATCGTGAGGATCTCTAACTTTGACATCAACTTCTGTGCGTCCGTCAGGAGTGCTTCTGTGGCGGCTCGGTGTCGGTGCCAGAGATCGAGGGCATCCTGTGGCTGAAGGAGGACGGGAAGAAGTCGTGGAAGAAACGCTACTTCCTCCTCAGAGCTTCGGGGATCTACTACGTCCCCAAAGGCAAAGCCAAGGTCAGTGAGACTCGGGATGGGAGTACTTCAGGCCCACAGTCGAGCTGCTCAAACAAAATGAAGCCGGAGAACAGAGATGTGGGTTGGGGTTATGAGAACCAGATTCACACAGTTTGCTCTGTGGTATTTCCTGTTGATCGAAATGAACACAACAGAAACAACACATGTGCTCTATTTTTAGCCCTATCCTCCTCCAAAGTCATTTTCGGTGACAGCAGCATTCACCGGCTGCGCTACCAGAGACCAATGCTGTTGATGGTTTTGTTGCTTTATTCAAATCCTGCAACCTTGTGTGAGCTACAAAGTAGGTTGAGTCCTACAATACATTCAAGTGTCAGCTTAAGCATTGAAGAGAGCACTGTGTATTCATCTTAGATCTGTGTTATTACCCTCAAAACATGAGCACTTTGACTAAAGTGGGACTTAGATCTTCTTAGCATAATTATTTAAAGCCCATTTAGAGCAACTTCACTCAAGCATAGAAACTGCATGTGCTCCAAAAATACTTTAAGGCTATTAAAATGTAATTAAGACTTTTGCGTTTGCTATTTCTATACATTTAGTCGGTCCAAACTGTCGCCAAAAATGTCAGATGTACCTGTAGGCAGCATGTGACTTTTCCACCTTGCACAAAGCAGCAGCTTCACTCAACCTCGGTCCCTTTTCGAAGTCAATCCACCCTCCTCTGTCTCCCCCTCTGCAGGCATCCAGAGATCTCGTGTGCTTCCTGCAGCTGGACCATGTGAACGTGTACTACGGCCAGGACTACCGCAGCAAATACAAGGCTCCTACCGACTACTGCCTGGCCCTGAAGGTGAGGCCCCTTGTCCCTCTGTCTTCCTTCTGAGTGGAGACTTTTGGGTTGTGTGACGTGAAAAAAATTTCTGAAACAGTCTGCAAATGTCATGGAAATGTATCCACGGCAACACACGTGTAGCATGTTAACACGGACACGGACGGTATGTGAATTTAATTTCTCATGTACGGACGTAAAACAGCAGCGTGAACATGTTTCTCAGCTTCTCAGACAAGCATTCACAATTAGAAAATACATTTCTTTTAAAAAATGGCAAATCAAACAAGCTTCCAAACAAGTAAATTAGAATTATTTAAATTGATTTGATCGCTTGATTGTTGTTACTCGCTGTATTTTATGTCAAACTGAAGAGTGTCTCATAAATGGCCAGAAGATGCTTTAAAGCCAAAAGACGTGCAGCCTTTTATATATAATGATTTCATCATGAAAATTTGTAGCATTTTACATTGGACGTGCGACACATCGCCGGACAGTAAAACATGTCTTTACTTCTTTTTGCAGCATCCCCAAATCCAGAAGAAGTCCCAGTACATCAAGTATCTGTGCTGTGATGACGTCCGGACCCTGCACCAATGGGTGAATGGGATTCGCATCGCCAAGGTGAGTTTCTGCTCTGGTTTGTCTTCGAAAAAAGGCAAAAGAAATAGTTCTCTAACACTTCGAAGAGAAGTAATGTTAATTAATTATATCTCATTGTGTGTTTGTGTGTAGTATGGCAAGCAACTATATGTGAACTACCAGGAGGCCATGAAGAGGACAGAGGCGGCCTACGATTGGTCCTCTCTCTCTACCTCCAGCATCCGATCAGGCTCCAGCTCTGCCAGCATTCCTGGTAAGTTTAATTCATCAGGACAAAATATTTCAAACGGAGTATCTAGTCTGGGCTTTCAAGGGAGACGCATTTAAAAAAACAAACAAATAGGAGACTCATAATTGACGTAGCAGAGACGGATATATCCAGATTTTTATATCTTAGTATGGGGCGAGCTCCAAAAACACTAGATCCTCCGTCTCCCATAATTCAGCTCAGTAGCATCTTTCAAACACCACTTCCAAAATAGAAGTAATACTATCTTACTGTCTTACTAATATTGTGTCATAATTGGCACTAATACTATTCTTCTCTCAAAATGTCTTTCTGTCATTTGTGTTTGCTTCCAGAGTCCCAGTCTAATCACTCAGGCCATTCAGACAGTGGCGTGGACACAGGCTCTTCTCATGGCCGGTCTCAGAGTGTGGTGAGCTCCATTTTTTCTGAGGCCTGGAAGAGAGGTACCCAGATCGAGGAAAGCTCCAAGGTATGGCTTTCTTTCAAAGACGGCGGGGATTAAACAAAATCTGTGATAGTTGCTAATCTGTTACAGAATATGTCATTCACTTTACCGAGCTTACGCACTGTCTCTCTTTTCAGCATATGAGAATGGAGGCAACCAGAGGGGCCACCCTGCCGCACGCTTCCCACAGTCACCGGCATCACAGCCAGCATTCAGCGGATCACCCAGCCCTGACGCCCCCTCCCCAACCTCAAGCGCAGCCTCAGCCCCTCCAACAGCACCCGCCGCAGCATCAGCCGCCAACACAACCCCAGACACCGACCCAGGCGGCAACGCAACACCAGCATCAGCCCCCTCAGCATCAGCCCCCCCAGCATCAGCCCCCCCAGTACCTGCCCCCCCAGCATCAGCCTCCCCAGCATCAGCCCCCTCAACAGCCCCTGCAGCATCTGCCTCCCCAGCATCAGCATCAGACCCCTCAACAGCCCCTGCAGCACCTGCCCCCACAGCACCTGCCCCCCCAGCACCTGCCTCCCCAGCATCAGCCCCCTCAACAGCCCCTGCAGCACCTGCCTCCTCAGCACCTGTCTCCCCAGCACCTGCCTCCCCAGCATCAGCATCAGCATCAGCATCAGCCCCCCCAGCATCAGCCCCCTCAACAGCCCCTGCAGCACCTGCCTCCCCAGCATCTGCCCCCGCAGCACCTGCCTCCCCAGCACCTGCCCCCGCAGCACCTGCCTCCCCAGCACCTGCCCCCGCAGCACCTGCCTCCCCAGCATCAGCATCAGCCCCCTCAACAGCCCCTGCAGCACCTGCCTCCCCAGCACCTGCCTCCCCAGCACCTGCCTCCCCAGCACCTGTCTCCCCAGCACCTGCCTCCCCAGCACCTGCCTCCTCAGCACCTGCCCCCCCAGCATCAGCCCCCTCAAGAGGCCCCGCAGCATCCTTCACAGTTTCCCCAGCGCCCTCAGCAGTCACCACAGTCTCCGCAACCGCAGCCACAGCCGCAGCCCATCAGCAGCTACAACCACGTGCCCCCGCAGCAGCAACAGCTGGCTCCGCCTCCCCCACCTCCCCCTCCGCCACCTCCCCCTCCTCCTCCGTCCCTAGTTCAAACGGTGTCGCACCACTCGCCGGCTCCCACCATGTACAAGTACAGCACCATCACCCGGCTGCAGAACCAGATGGCCGCTCAGTCTGCCAATCACCACAGGTTGCCCAGTCACCTCCATGCAATAGGGCACCAAGTTCTGCCCCAAGGTTCGACACCACCTGCACTGGTGCCCGTCAAACCCAACGTGAATCACATTGCGGCAAGGACTAATGTCCCGCCTCCCCCTCCCCCTCCTCCTCCCCCTCCACCGTACATGCCGGCCCCTGGGTCAGCCATGGCGATGTTGAAGCTGGGCCCTCCCAGCCCGGCCACCCCGCCTGCCTTCATTCCCCCACCCCCAGCACCTCCTGCTCCACAGACAAACGGATTAACATTTCCTCCACCTCCTTCTCCTTCTCCTCCACCACTTTTTGCACCGGCTCCCATGAGCCAGCCGGTTTACCCCAACGGGCTGAAGAAGGCACTGAAGGAACGGTTTCCCAGCCCGCCGCGGGACCTCTTCCCTCCAAATGGTGTCCTTGAGGAGTCCCCGCCGCCTGCCCCTGCTCCACCACCTCCACCTCCTCCACCCCCACCTCCGCCGCCACCACCTCCTCCTCCCCAGCAGTTCCCAGTGCCAGCCCAGTTCCCGCCCCCCCCTGCACCGCCACCAGCGCCACCCAAAACCTTCACCCCAGGCTTTTTCCCTCACACTGCCCCCAAACCTGTGTCACCTGTCTCTCCCTTTCCCCCCGCCCCACCTCCTGCTTCCCTGGGTGCCCCGACCCCGCCGCCACCTCCACCCCCTCCTCCACCTGCGCCCTTCAAGAAGCAGTTCAGCCTCCAGGCAGGCCACATCTCCAGCCATCCCCCTCCGACTCTCCCCAAGCAGCACAGCCTGGCTAAACAAACACCGGTCTCTATGGGAGCCGCTCCTACCATGTCTTTGGTGAAACAACTAGCAAGTCAGTTTCCAGGAGCTTCATCCCATGTAGCCAATCAGGCAGAGAGCCCCAAAGCCCCCCTTTCCCCACCTGCAGTCAAGACCAAACCAAGATGGCAACCGGCGGGCAGCCAGCAGCTGCAATCTCCAGAGTTCCCTCCTCCTCCTCCAGACAGCAACGTTGGCTTCCCTGCCGCTGCCGCCGCCCCTCCTCCTCCACCACCTCCTCCTCCTCCTCCACCACCACCTCCCCTAGCCCCTGTCACGGGCCCGACTCCACCTCCTCCCCCCCTCCCTCCTGGAAACCTGGGCTCCCCCTTGCGGAGGTTGCCCCCTGGGTCCTCCAATTTCGGAGTCAAGAAACCCCCTCCTGCCCCGCAGAAGAACTCCGGCGCCAAGTTCAACGCCTCCGCTTCTTATGAGGAATCCAGGAAAAACTTGCTCTGCAAGTTTGCTCCCCAGAATAATGCCCCCTCCTCTTCACCAGGTCCCACCTCCTCCAGTGGATCCCCTTCCAAGGACCCTTCAACTGGACCACCTGCTCCCCCAAAACCAGGCAAGCTCAACATGGCCAACCTACCCATGGCACTCCAGGCTAAAGTGAGCCAGGTAAAGCAAACCAGTGGTGACTTCCCTTCCCCACCACCTGAATGCGCCTACTTCCCACCTCCTCCGCCAGCCTCTGAGCTCTTCCCCCCTCCTCCACCTCCTGGTAGTGACGCCCATAGCGGAGGACCTCCTCGGGTAGCCGTGGTCAACCCCCAGCCCCAGGCTCCCCCTCCTCCTCCGCCTGTCTCCCTTGTCAGCAACTCTACATGGGGGAAGAGCTCACTGAAGAAGACTCCTCCACCCACGCTTGTGCGGCGTAATAACGCCACCCCGGAGCCCCCTCCACTGTCACCACCTCCACCCACCTCCCCAAAGGGCAGCTCAGGCCAGCCCAATTTCCTGGATGATCTCCACCGGACACTGAAGCGAAAGTCAGTGGGTCGCCAAGGTTCTCTCAACACGGCCGGCCTCACGGGCAAGTTGGACCCTGTGGGAACTATGGACGACATGGCGCTGCCTCCGCCGCCCCCTGAGCTGCTCCTGGACCAGGGAAAGCAAAGCAATGGAGGAAATGGTGCCTACATGTCCGGAAACATCTCAGGCTATGCAACAATACGACGAGGACCCCCACCTGCACCACCCAAACGAGGGGACACGACCAAACTTACTGGCGAGTGTTGAAACTTGGAGATCAGGACATTATGAAGATGGGTGAATAGACAATGAAAGAATATATGGAACTGAACACTCATTCGTGAAATGGGAGCGAACTCCTGAATTGCTTCTGTCCTCTTGGGATCACAATGATAAATAGATGACTGTGTATATACTAAAACCCAAACCAGACCCGGGTCAGTTAGTGTTTGCTAATTATTGCAGTTTTTTAACATGCTTGGCATTCTGGATCAGTGGGGTTTATAGTATTGGGACAATTTAGGCTGGAGCAGGTAAGTTTGGGGTCACAGAAAAGTAAAACAGTCTTTTAATTTTCTGCGATTGTGTAAACTCTCTGGGAGACATTGTATTATGGTAAACCCCACCCATCTGGTACACCAAGCAGATTTAAATCTACACTCATAAGAATTGTGCAAATATGACTGGATCCAGGTCCGAGCCAAACCATGTTATCCGCTTCTTTGCCATAAGTTTGTGCCACGTACTGAAGACAAAAAAAACTAAAAACAAAAAAAAAAAAACACATCAGGATATTTCTGCTTTGGTACTGCATGGACTTCATGTAAGAACAAGCCGTAAAACATGCAGCTGTTCTGGTGTGTGTGCATGAGTGAGAGAGAATCTGAGACTGGAGATGCATACATGCATGCATGTGTGTATGATTATATGGCGGTGAAGTAGTTAACCATTTGAGAAGGCCTTCGTGGAGCGGGGACGGTTAGGTTTGGTTTTATATAAAAATTATTTAATGAGCGATAAACGGAAGGATTTTTTTTTTGTATAAGTCTGTCTTTTAATAGCTGTTCAACAAAGTCAAGAGAGGAACAAAACATTAGGGCACAATGGAATGTATATGGGACGGTGTAATTAATAACATGAATTACACACATGAAGGCAATGAGTCGGTGACATAAACACTCAAAAAACGCTAAACTTTAAAAATCTGTCGACTCAAACATTTCTAGACTGTTTCACCTCTTAGCAAATGCAAATCAGAAGGAAGCCTTATCCCCAAAGTCTTGCACAAAGGTCAAAAGCAGAAAGAAGATTTCTTCCAAAGGTTCAGCAGCGTCTGGACTGTGCAGAAAAAAAAAGAAAAACTTTGTTTTTTATTTAATAGACTATAAATGGAGGAGGAGGCCTGTGACTGTATCTTTGTGGACTGTGTGAGTTCCCCGTGCGTTGGCTTGATTTTGGACCTTATCCTTCAGTTGGTATCTGTACAGTCGTAGCTGCTACTCCGTTACTGTCGGTCCCCGTCGCCTTCTAAAGTCACATGGTATCACAATTTCGGGAAGTAGAATGTACAGGTTGGATTCAGTCCTGTGAAGTATACTCATCCACTCAAGGTGACCCAGTTGGAAAGGATACATTTGTCTGGTTAATGTACAAAGCGTTAAATCATGTAGTCAATAACGGAAAAACATCTGACTTGCATTAGACTGAATGTTGCTTGTCTGTTGTCATCTCCTGATTTTGTACCTGCAGATTGGATCATGAAGGGTTTTCATTTCGTGCAGCAATGCCGTTTATTTTTGGGGTGCTAATGCTGTCCTTTTTCCAAGGAACTCATCATCAACATGTCCTTGTTTGCAAGGATGACATATCATTCATATTTCAGACCGTTTAAACTGGTTTTAAATTGGCTTTAGTGTGGAAATGTGTGCTTGAAGTGTCATGAAGATGGTTGTTTCCACACGGGCGCTGTTTATTCTTTCGTCCGACTCGGCCAACGTGGTTCAATCACCGCCTGAAGGCAGCCTACCATTTCTTATAACTGATTACCATTGTCTTAACGGGATGTTTGCTACAGTGCAGTATGTAAGTTATTGATGTGCTGATGTGAACATGTGGGGCCAAGTGAAATGAAGAAAAATGGTTGCAGATGTGTCCTCCTGCATATAAACTGAAAATCACAATATAAATGTTCAAACCAGACCTCAATCCGTCTCAGAGTCCTCATTTGTTCAAATGGTTTGATTTAAAGTGGAGCTGGGAAGAGCTATGTAGATGATGCACTTAATGTAATGCATTTAAGCACCGTGATTTCACTATCTTATGTACAAATGATTAAAATGGGAACAATGTTTGTTGGTCAGTGAAGCTTAAACTCCCTCTAGTGGTCTTTTGTTGTCCTACACTAAGAAAGAAAACCGAGAAATGGAGCATTAAAGAGCCTTTTATAGCCAATTAGAACCATTTAAATGTCAGGGATTGAACTCTAAAATGTAGTGAAGCAGAATGTGTTTCCTAATTAAATAGCACAAAAAAAGGGACAAAAATCATAATGTGCAAATTCAGTTTTTAATTCCAGCTCGTCTTCTCATCGGCACCTAAATGTTTGAGCTGAACTTTCACACCAGCTGAACTTTCACACCAGGTAGTTGGAGAAAGTGTCGCCTCTGGGCCAGGCTTCCTCCGCCGTCTGGCCATGGACGGAGCGACCAGGCTGGAGGTGCTGAGGAGTCGGAGGAGGTGCAGGAGGAGCCGGGACTGCTGAAAGATATTGGGGCTCTGGTTAGTTTCATTCCTTGAATATCACACTGATGAATGTGTATTGAGATACTTCAGCAACTGATTGTAATGTACAATAACTAGTTAAAACGAGTTTACCTCTATTTACAAATGGGATGTTGAACTGTTGTCTCCTTTTTAAGAACATCTGTGGAATCAAAGCCTTGATATTATTTACATTCACGATATAGTTCAGGACACTCGTCATATTGTTGCTTAAATTGATTGGAAAGCTTACATTACTTTAGGGTTTGAGTTTATTTATTGAAGTTAGTTGGCTGTATTAACTAATTGGGAAAACTCAATACATTTTCACAATTAGTGACCACTTTTTTTGTAGCCATTATAATGTAATTTTCTTTGATTCGAAACACAAAATGAGCTTGAGAAATTGGCAAAAAAGAAAAGAAAATGACAGCATTGCTCTCTGACCCCTCCCCTCTTGTGTCCTCACCTCCTCACTAGACTCTGAGCTGGAGCTCGAGGAGTCTTGGCCGCATCTGAGAGACAACACCTGGGCCGTGGTGGCCAACATTCGAACCCGACTGGAGCAGGACAAGGAGGGCTGAAGGGAAGGAGAGGATGGTGTTTTTAATATTCTGTTTAATGCACATATCTCGTCACTGCCTCCCACTGCATCATGGCAGAGCTGATTTGATCAACACACTCTGTCCCAGTACATTCGTGCCAACGCAAACAGTTGGCTGCATCAGTCAGTCAACATGTGTCCTACCCAGAATTGAGATAAGAAGCCTTCAGTGTCCAAGAGTTGTGTACAGAGACAGTAACCTTTAACACTGATCCTATTTATGAATTAACCGATAAGTGGTAGTTTACAGAAAAGAGAGAATTTACTTTATTTTAAATATCGTTAATGTCACTCCAGGTGGATTAAAACAAACCATTATACATTTGAATGACGTTGAATGTCTCACCACAAAGAAGCCGGTTCTTAAGGCGCATGTCTGGGGGTCGTTTCCGGAAGCCTTCACACACACTGTCTCTTTAATGCCAAACACCATCAGCAGGTCAGTGGTGTTCAGGCTAATGGGAATAATCTGTCAGACATGTGATATTTGTCATAATCCCACAAAGAACATAGGCCGAGTACTGCTGTTACACTGTAAATAGTATCCACAGCAACTATTACAACCTGCAATAAAAGGGTATAGATGCTGCAAATTAATATATCCTAAAGACTTCTGTATGTGCAGACTCACCTTTTTCACAGAGCTTCGGGTTACCCGGTAAAGATGGCTGACATACTCAGAGTTGACCTGAGCCAGAGCTGCTCCGAGGCCCCTGTCTGCCAGAGCCGTCAGCTCTGAGTAGTACAGTGGGATTCCTGCACGGACAAAGATGTGGAGACGCTCAGTCCCTGTATCTGCTTATGAAGTAATCAAGAGAGAGCCACTCACCTGAGCATCCCAGAGACTGCAGCAGGGCCAAGAGGAGCACGTATGACTTCATCTTAACGAGCACCAGACCAAAATTTCTCAGTTCTTCATTTACCTCCCTTTAAATGTTTGCCCTGGCGCCCCGATGCGCCACCCCTTACCCTCCATAACCCCTAAAAACTCCCTCCCCTTTTGTCTCTCTAGCTTCCTTCACACAACGGCTGTTAACCTTTGTTCAGCACTATTGATCCCAATGGCGATGCTCCAAATTAAATGAGCACTATAAGAATTCAGACCAGACCGCTTTCATTCACACCCTCTATTGTATACTGCTCGAATCTGATTTATTGAGGTGTTAAATCAAATTAATTTAGCACTATAGGCCTTTACATCAAGTATTTTAATTAGTTTAAATCAATAAATACAATGTGCCTAGAAAATGAAAGTTCATTGCAGTTGAGGAGAGATCACTGGAGATACTGAGACACAATATATTCATTAATTATTGTAGCTCAAATGTGAATATTTGCTTTACTTCTACGATCGTAATTTTGATATCTTTGGCTTTTGGAGGAAGATGTTTTATAGACGTGAACAATTAATCCATCCGTTGAGAAACTACATCAATGAGACAATCCCTTATTCTCATATCTTTATTACATTCATCATCAATATCAAAAATACTTCACATTTTGGGCATGTAGAGAATTCTCGTTCTTGTAAACAATAAATATGTTCTGTTACATTTTACAGCACATTATTCAGCTGTCTAAAAGACTTATTTGTTCCCCTTCAGCAGTTTCCACTAAATATTATACATCTCTTTTTAAGTAAACTGACACTGACAAAGGAATGCATCCTGCAAAAAATGTCATTGCTCAGGATATTGAGATTTACAAATACAACTAAGAACTACACAATTTTCTGTGGCAGGATTCTCTCTGAACACATGAGGCAAAGATCTGATATTTTCACTGCTGCCGAGACAGAATATGACTTTATATCTGTACCCGATTTCACCTTCAAAACATGTCTGTTAAAGGGCCATGTATCTAAACTGTACTCAGAAGAATTATTACAAACCTTCTTGATTCATTTCAATGAAAACAAGAAGCGCAATGTTTGTGATTTCAGCACCCTCCTGTGTGAATGATCTCTGCATCAGTTTTAATCAGATCTTGTCAACCTAAGTGCATCAACGTAAAAGGTGCTCAAAGTGTCAAATATTACGTTAACTGTACATGCACACACATACGCACACAAAGAATGAGCGCTCTTCTCATCGTTCAAGCGTTCCCATCAGAGGCTCCATAGCAGCGAGGAAGCAGGCTTCAAACTCCTGATCTGAGAAGCGAGCCACGGACTGCCGTGCGTTGCGTCTGATGTGCAGCCGGCTGGCGGGCGGCAGCGCCAGGATCCTCTCCATGGCCTCCGCGTAACTGTCCTCGTCATCAGCCAGGAAGCCGGTCTGGCCTCCCTCGAAAGGGACCACAATGTCCAGCTTGGGTCCACCGGACTTGTGTGCCAGGATGACCTTCCCTGCTGCCATACACTCCACAATGCCTACGGGGGGGGGGGGAGAAGAGCCAAGATGCACTTTTAAAATCATAGAAAATCAAATTTGACAATCTAAACAAGACCTCACTCAGATTAATTACCGATTCCGAAGTGTTCGTTCCACATGGTATGCAGTCCGATGGTGGCTTCTGCTATCTCTCTCTTCAGCTCCTCAAAGGGCACGTTCAGTTTAAATGCCACTCTGTCGGCCACACCCAGCTCCTGGCACAGCCCCCTCAACATGAGCACCCTGTCCTCGTCTTCCTGGTTCCTGCATCCGCCAATCAGAACCAGCTTCAGTGCCTCCCTGCCCCCCGCCCCCTCCCTCCTCCTGTCTAACAGCTTCTTGAAAGCCCTGATCTGCAGCCGGTGGTCCTTCTCCGGCCTGAACTGCCCGATGGAAACGATCGAGTGGCACTTCCTGTCCCCGTCCTCCTCCAGCGGGACGTCCATGAACGCGCTGACGTCGCAGGGCGGGTAGACCACGCTGGTGCGGTTGGGAGCGCGCCACAGTGACAGGATATGATCGAGGGTCCAGGAGGAGTTGACCATGATGAGGTCACTGCAGGAGCCGGCCATGCCGTAGAGCAGGGCGAGGAGGCAGTAGTAGACCACCTTGAAGGCACTCAGGAAGAGACTGTTGGAGACGTAGTCTGGGTTGTTGAACCTAGGACGTTAACAGTTTGTGTTATTTGAGTTAATAAGGAGCAGCTTTTAGTTATAAAATCAAATGACCAGTCAATCGCTGGTCTGTAAGTGTTGCTGCAGTTACTTCTGATCACCAATAGAGGTCAATAAAGGTAAATCTGCATTGCCTTTTCTTGTATGTGTATGAAATTGTATATTATTCAGTGTGGTATTTTTAGAAATACTTGTGATATGATAAGATTTTTTTAAAGACCCTGTATGCCATGTTCTCAACATATCCATTGTGACACAAATATATTTGGTAAAGACACAGTTATTACCTGGGGTTCCTCTCTCTCACGACAGACAGCATGTCAGTGCTGATGGTGGGGTAGTGGACGTAACTCCCCACGCTGCAGCCTCCCAAGTAGCGGAACAGGGGCAGCGTGAAGGCGTAGCCCATGGAGTCGATGTAAATGTCTGGGACAAACTCCGTCAGCGCCTCCCATCCCAAGAAGATGGAGCCCACACTCTGTCCCAGCAGGGTGAAGTGAGGAAAAAGGCCGGGCTCCACGAGCAGCCGGTGCCTCAGGAACACAAACTGAACCGGGCGGGGGAGCGCGATGTTGAAACGACGTCGCGCCCCATCCAGAATCTGCTGTCCCGTCACACCCAGGTCCCCCGTGTACACCACGAAGTTGATGTCCACGTACCTGAGCAGAAGTAGATTACATTTCAGCCATTAAGCATTACCGATGCTACATGTTGTTTTGATTGCTCATATTTCCTTTTCTACTCTGATTCAGTTTATTTTCTAGCTGGTTGACTTGTTATATTTATTTAGCTGTATATAATGCTGTCAAAAAGTAATCCATCCAAGAATGCTGTACGAAAAGACACAGTTTTAAATGAATGTGACTACATCTTGGAAAAGGCAGTAAATCCGTAACTAGTAAGGACATAGGTTAGAGAAAGAGGACACACCAAACTGGAAACCACTGAGACTCTGTAACAGACTTCTTTAATCAGCTTCACCTGTTCTGCAGCGCCCTGATGGCGCACCAGAGCACCCTCTCTCCCCCACCACCAGCGTTGCAGTAGGGGTGGAAGAAGGCCACCGTGGGACGACCGTCCCTCGCCCGCCGAGCATTCCTGCTGCTTTGAAGCCAGAAGCGGACCGCCAGCACCAGCAGGACCAGGACGGCGATCAGCAGCACACACAGAAACACCAGGGGCAGCAGCAACTTCCACAGCAACCTGCAGCACAGAGACACAACACAGCGAGTTGAGCGGGCAGATTCTATTAATGTGGCGGTTTTCTCAGGAAAAATAAAACGAGAACGGGGAAGAAAGTGTATAAAAGCCAGTGGGATTAAGTAATAACTCATAAAAGGAAAGGAAATGTATGCTTTGTAAAGATGTGCACAGAGTTGGCTCTTCCAGAGTCAGAATTAAAGTATGTAACGTTACTGTGACCCTAAAAGATGAAAGGTTATTCTGTGTAACCAAACTGTGGGAGAGTTACAGGAACATTGCAATAATAACGTTACAATATATAGTTAGACAACAGACTGCACGACTAAGGAAGTGAGTGCTGTATTATCAACCTTTTAACAGCAGCATGGCTGTTATTAATAGAGCGCAGCAGCCATCATAAAGGAAACGAAACAAGCTCACCACGCCTTCAATATTTAAAATAAATATATTATATCTTTCTTAAATACTGAGTTAGAAACCTAGCACTACATCTTACCTCGTTAATTCACACAAACAGAGGACTAGCTGATCGTGGCCCGACATCTTGCAGAGAGAGACCTAACAACACATCGCCTTCTTCCAGGTTGTCGCTCTGCTCCTCCTGTTTGTCCAACTGTCATTTAGGTGTCGCCACCTAGCGGCCAGGAGGTATTACTGCACCACCTTTTACCGCCTGTATTGATGAAAAAATCATATTGTAAAGCTTTTATTAATTTTGTTTTGGTAAACTATACTAATATTTCACCTGCTGGCTTCACAGCACCAGAAGTATACTAACCTGCTCCCTCTTGGCCACTATGGCTGATCTATGCCCTCATTTTTTAAAATAAAGTAATGTTTAACTTCTAAATAAACACAGTTTTAATCAATATTGTGTTCCAACCCCCATGGTTTGAATAAACCTCGATCATTTCCAGCCTGGATCCTGACAACATGAGGGCTCTTTTGCTTTTGTTTGTTTTAATGAGTTTGGACAAACTCCTGAAGACAGGACACTGCACAGAAACACAGTAAGTTGATTTTCTCGAAAATGTATTTGTTACCTGTGAGGTTATGGTCTTCCATAGAGTAAATAGGTTATGACACAGTTAGGCAAACACGCACCCTCCTACCATGTATGTGGTGGTGCCTGAACACATATGCAAACTCTACAGGTCATTGACATAATTTTAACAAAGGGTCTGAAATTTACACACCTCACTCTTGTCAATAATAAAGGTGAAAACATTGGACATGTCTATGATTCGACCAGAGAGATCTGCATCATTCACTGGAGACACTGTATTTGACTAATGTCTTGTTTTCCTTTTATCCAGAGACCAAATTCTATCAATCACCCCGAAAACACAGGAACAAGTGTACATCTTGAAGAATATTTCCACTCAATATGAGGTAGAACTAGGATTTTGTTCTACCAGTGATTGCATCCCTCTATTTATTTTCCATCTGTGAATCATTGTGTTGCATATTTTCTCCCAGACGGCCTTATGGCAGCCTGCGTCATCTCACTACATCAAAGAAGAAACCGAGGTCCACCTGTTTGTTCCTGCAAACAGCTCAGAGACTGTCAAGGCTCTGCTACAGAAACACACCATAACACACGAGTATGTTGCTTGTCTGAAAACAGAGTTGCACAATTAGTTTGGAGCTTTTTTTTCATGACTTGTATTTATTTCAGGGTGTTACTGGCCAACACCAACGAGTTGATTGAAATGCAAACGAGGAACGACTCCACTGACCCACGAAGCGGCTCAACTTTCTACGAGAAATATCACAGTCTTGAGGATGTACGCTTTTCCTCTTTTAACTGTCAGATTAAATCTTCAGTTTTTGTTGATTTTGTGTCAGAGAGGCATTGATTCAACAAATTTCCAATTTTAAGCTTCACAAAAAGGCTTTATTACAGGACTATTGGTGTATTAATGTACTGCACTTCATGTAAATAACACAGTTTACATCCAAACACACGGTCTCCATTGTAGATCTACCATTGGATAAACAGGACCCAACAGGACAACCCGGACACAGTTAAAACCATTCTCATTGGCTCCTCATATGAGAAGCGACCACTCTACGTTCTGAAGGTATACCCATCCATCAGCTAACAGGCTGCAATGATGATCAAGATGCTTTTTGTGGCACGCATTCATCACAAGCTAATCAGCATTTCCCCCCTTAGAATTAGTTTCATTTGAAAAGTGTTCAGAGACTTATGTTTTCCAATTACAGAGCAGACTTGTGAGAGAAATTCGATGTTTTTTAACAATTGCATTCCAACTCTCTCTCTCTCTCTCTTTCTCTCTCTCTCTCTCTCTCTCTCTCTCTCTCTCTCTCTCAGTTGTCTCGAAATAACAGAACGGATAAGAAAGCAATGTGGATTGACTGTGGGATCCATGCCAGAGAGTGGATCTCTCCTGCTTTTTGCTTATGGTTTGTACAATATGTAAGTACATTTAAGGTAGTATCAATAGTGTGTAAATGTCTTGTAGTACATGGCTTTTTTTTATTTATGTCTAGCACTAAAATCAATGTCCCTTCTTGCACAGGCTTTGTCATTTTACAAGGTAAACCAAGAAATTAGACACATCCTGGACAACATGGATGTTTACATCCTGCCTGTTATGAACCCCGATGGATACCATTACACATGGTCAACAGTAAGAATACATATTTTTGCATATTGCTGAGTGCTCGAGCAGTTGTAAAGATAACAATTTCAACTGAATTTGTGATTTCCCTCAATTTATTTCTCTCAGCACAGGATGTGGAGGAAAAACCGCTCCGTGAGCAAGCACAGCAACTGCATGGGGGTCGACCTCAACAGAAACTTTGATGCCAACTGGTGCAGTAAGTCTTCCTCTGACATTACAGTCCCCTTCTTTCTGAGAAACACATTGAACTCTTTCTTCTGTCACATATGAGAGTCTCGGTAGCATCTGTAGGGTGAAGTGATTCTGTATCTTCCAGCGGAGGGGGCCTCTGATGACCCCTGCACTGAGATCTACTGCGGTGCATTTCCTGAGTCTGAACCAGAGACGCAGGCCGTGGCCAACTTCCTGCGCAGTCACAAGGACTCAGTTCAGCTCTACCTCAGCATCCACTCATACTCTCAGATGCTGCTCTTCCCGTACTCCTGCACCCTAGAGGAAGCAGAGAACCACAAAGACCTGGTGAGTGGACAGCCACAGATGTTTCCACAGAAGTCACTTCAGAAAAAAACATAGAAACTCTTAAATGTGCTCGTCTTTTTATTTTTTTTTAAAGCTTGAGATGGTTCAAGAAGCTGCCCAGATAATCAGACGATATTACAGGAACACCTACAAATATGGTTCTGGAGCAAAGACAATATGTAAGAAGGGCTTATTTTTTTTTATTAAAATTAGCTTGGCTTGATTCAGTCACTCACAAAGTTCTGCATGCATGTCTTTGTCCGTTCTCCAGACTTGGCTCCGGGCGGTTCTGATGATTGGGCGTACAACCTCGGCATCAAATACTCCTTCACGTTTGAGCTCCAGGACCGCGGGCGCTATGGCTTCCTCCTGCCGCCATCTCACATTTCCAGGGCCTGCAACGAAGCTCTGACTGCTGTGAAGACCATTGCTGCCAGGGTTATTGAGAAAACACAAGCTTCAACAAGTCCAGTTCAAACTGACTGAGCAGCAACAATTACGGCTGAGAGCTCAATGTTTAAAGTCATTTTTGTGAAGATAATAACACGAGGACATAAAAAATGTTTAAAAAAAACCTGATTGAAGTTGCAGATGAAGTGTCAATGTCTTTCTTCTGTTTATTTTTACTTACTGAGCACATGTAGCTTTGTATTTATTAGAAAGTAGCTCCAATGAAAGATACACAATCATTCATACATCACACATTATTAATATTAAGCTTATAGTCATATTAATAATGTGTGTTGTCTTAATATCCATTCAGTTATCCAAACAATGTGAACCCATGTACAATGTAATGCAATATAATACAGCAGCTCTGCATTGAAAATAAATAAAAAGGAAACAAATTAAACTTGCTGTGTGAATATCAAGTCCATGCCCGATATACAAGCATAAACTAAACAGAATATTGGAAACATCTCTGTCTACATGTGGAATGTGATGTTGATGTTATGTTGTTCATGGAGGTGGCAGTACACTATCTGCCACAGGCGCTAAAGTAATAATTTAAAAAAGATATGATAAAATAAGATAATCCTTGAATGGGGAAATATAGACAGCAGCAGAGGGTAAAGTGAAAACGAGACATAGTAAAAAATACAGTATTATAAATAAGCAATAAAAAACAGTAAAGAATCCACAATAACTGAAATTAAATTAAATATGATATATATAGACAGAATAGCGTATTGCACAGTGTATTTATAATTATATTGCACAGGTTTTAAGAAAACATTAAATCGATTGCATGAATGTCAATATATTTCTTCTGCTAACTGAGCAAATATGGTAAAAGTGTATCACACAAACTACATCATCATGCATGTACACATACACAGATATAAATAATGATTGCTATTATTCTTGGTGAGTGAATATAAGGTTATAATCATATTATTGATGGTGTTGATAGCGTGTGTGGTCTTCATATAGACTCAGTTATCCAAACTGTACAGCTAAAAATAACTCATAAAGTAGGTGTTATCAAGTACAATTTCAGTATCTTAGACTAACTCATGTTATTGAGAAAATAAGAGACCATTTGTGTGTTTTTATTGAATTTTTATTAAATAATTCACACTCCACACCAGCTGATGACGGTATTGCACCAACTTGTTGTTTGCCCGACGCCAATTAACCCCAAAGAAGAAGAAGAACGTTCGGTGAATGGCGGTAATGCAACAACACCCTGGAGGACAAACGGCCTCCACAAACCACCGAAGAAGAAAGACAGCCGCTCTCCCTCCGCCACCATGAAGGGACCAATGGCAGCTTCTGCCTCCGACTTTAAAGAATAAGCCTCGTTATTTCTACAAGTGCTGAATCCACTTCCTGGACTTAAGTAGATGCGACGCCGAATAAATATCTTGGGTGAGAAGCCTTTTTAAAAAATATATGATATCCATCAAGCACGCGACTGAATCCTTGAAGGCCTCGCGCTAAGATACAACATGAAGTATTTAGCTCTTTGGTTCACTCACTTTACCATTAACCTCCATTTGTGTGTGTTTTTCAGCACGAGGCAGTCAGTCATTAATTGGTGCAGCAGTCAATCTCTCACACACGTGTTTGAATGTAAAGCATTTAAACAAAAGCACATGTAAAAGTGTAGTTAGCTGGGAACTTGGAGCTAGCATTAAGCTAACGTGCAAGAAGCTGCACAGACGTCAAGAGGCCGAGACATTTGCATGTGTTTATGTTTTGCATGTGTTGCCACCTCGAACAACTGCAGGGACCCACTTGTGTATTGCACTCTTTAAAGAAGATTGATAGATTTAAGTGATTGTATTAGTGGGCAGTTTATGTTGCTAAAATATGACACGTTATCCCTGATGCAGAATGAATGAAATGAGGCCTGGAAGTGGAGTCACAGTGCAAAGATATTTTGGTGGAGCAAAGTTTTATTAAAAAAACAACAACTTTATTGTCATTTGATCTTAACTGTGATATATCCTTGAATAGGCTCAAGATCAATAACTGTTGTTAATTATGGGTCACCGATTTATTCTGCTTGCATTTTACTGCATGAGCCCATTAACTTTATATAATGTTAAATACGTATTTATTCTGTGTAGTGTTGTTTTGATGCGGATGCTTAATCATTGACATTTTGTGAAAACATTGTTTGTCATTTTTTTCCAGTCCTGCAGAATGTCCAAGATCAGGCGGAAGGTAACAGTGGAGAATTCAAAAACCATATCTGATAGCAGCAGCAGCAGCAGTACCACGACCAGCAGCACCAGCAACCCCGCCGCCCCGTCCCGCCGGCCCAGTGTGTTTGAAAGACTTGGCCCCAGCACAGGGAGTAATGCTGCTGATGTACGTGTCACCTAATACTTATACGTATAATACTTGCTTATGACAAACCTGTGCTTGGATTGTAATCCTTTGCATGTGTCTTTCAGAGTCACTGCAGAAATTGGCTGAAGACCGGTAATTGCAGTTACGGCAACACTTGTCGCTACACACATGGAACTCAGCCACGAGGCAAAGGATTTAGCTTCAGCCGGTAAGGTGGCTTGTTTTAATTTATTTTGGTGTATGGTTTTCAGGATGTTAGTTTTGGGACTCTATTCATTTTTATTGCTGTTATTCTTTTGGTCTTGCTCACGCTCACATCAAAACATCCATAGCGTTGTTGACGCATACGTTGTGTGTATTTATGTCTTAATGGAGCAGGTCAGCCGAGAGACCCACAGGTGATCTGCGGGAGAGGATGAAGAATAAAAGACAGGATGTTGACCCAGAAAACTTGAAGCGAGATCTAGACGAGCCCACATCCCCCACAGCGAGAGTGAGTTCTCTGCTCCTTCAGTCTCGAATGTTTTCAGAAGTATTATATTGTCAAAATGTGTAAGTGATGACTGGTTTTAAAATAAAGTAACAGGTTCTGGTGCCACCACTGACCCTGATTCTGAATTCTTGGAATTTGAATTGTTTTGAACCTGGAACTGCAACACACTTTGCCTGTATAGAATAAGCACAGGAAGTGATGCAACATGTGGGTGTCGCTCTAACATCCGTGTGCATATCCATCTACAGCAGAGAGACTCCTCCAGAGGCCGACACAGGGAAAAGGAGGATATAAAGATCACAAAGGAGCGCACCCCAGCCAGTGAAGAAGAGCCCACAGAGTGGGAAACCAATCGCGAAGGTTAGCTTGTTTTGTTCAAGTTTTAAGGACAAGTGACCTGAGGATTTGGTAATTTCTGTTTGATTTTCACATTTGAAATGAACTAAATATTATCAACGTGGGCTTTGACACGACAGGTTCTAAGATTTTGAGTTTTCTATAGAAGCCTCTGTTTTCTTTGTTTGACTTAAAGACTCGGATATCGGTGACTACGACTACGAGTTATCCCTCGAAATGAAGCGACAGAAGATTCAGCGTGAGCTGATGAAATTGGAGCAGGAGAACTTGGACAAGAGGGAGGAGATTGTCATTAAGAAAGAAGAGACCCCCACCAAAACAAGAGCTGCCGCCATGCCGAAGGTGAGTGACTTGTTTCAGCCATCTCTACTTCCAGGAGAGCAGCTGACTGTAGGATGGACTCTGATTTTAATTTCGTCTTGATCTGTTGTCTCTGTCCCTCAGGCCTCCCCAGAGCCGGTAAGCAAGCAAGACTCACCCTCATCCAGGAAGTCAAGTGGATCCCCAAAACACAAAAGTGGAACCAAAGTCCCAGGCTCTGGGAAGAAAGAGAAGAAGGCACTAGTGCCTTCACCTGTTTCAGAATCTACCAGGTAAGAGTCTGGGTTGCACTTGTTCTTTTAGATTCACGGATGTCTCATAAACGACTCAATAGTTTTCACTGACATTTGGGAAGCAAGAACTGATTGAGAATTATTCTATCCTCTTCCGTCCAGGCCTTCAAAAGGGAGCCACAGCAAGAAGAAAGGGCCCAGGACCCCCAGTCCTCCTCCTCCAGTCCCTCTAGATATTCCTGTAGTTGGGAAGAAACACAAAGGCAAGCACAAGAACAAGGAGAAGTCTGAGGAGAAGCAGAAGGAGGCGAAGGATCGGGGGCGAGATACAGAAAAACACAAAGAGAAGAAGGAGAAACGCAGGTAAAGTAATGGTGCAATCAACATTATGCTGATTCTTCTTATGAGTGTTCTGTGTGGTCATTTTTCTAAGGATTCCTCTTTTTGAACACAGGGACCGATCCGACAGTTCCCACAAGGCCAAGCGGTCGATGACATCAGAGGAGCGTTCCGGTAGTGTGTCATCTCCCTCCAGGGGCACTTCACCCCCAGCCAGGAAGAAATCCACCTCTCCTAAAGCCGCGTCTCATAAGACCCCCACCCTGGTCTCACCTCCTCGCAGGTAAGCACACCTGGGCCACTGAGCAAAGGATTTCTTGCTGTCTGTTGGTATTATTTGGTAATGATCATAACAGTAGGCTTTGTCACTGCAGGTCACCCTCTCCTCCACGCCACCAGCGCACCCCCACTCCTCCACGCCACCACTCCCCCTCCTCCCACTCGGGTTCCTCTGCCCAGCGGCACTCTTCGTCTCCTCGTCGCCGTCGCTCGTCCTCTCCCACCTACCACCGGAGCAGCACGGCAGCCCCGACGTCTGCCTCCTCCCCTCCGAGCTCCCGGCGCTCCCGATCACCTCCCGCCTCCCACAGCGCCTCCTCCCCCCACCGCCGATCTGACCGATCGAGCCCCAGCCAGCGCCACTCCAGGGGCCGCGAGAGGAGCCGCGGTGAAAGAGAGAGGAGTCCGCCTGCTCAGGAGCGCAGGCAGGAGCGCAGAGATGGTAATTTTATGTTCTAGAACTGTGTTTCTCTCATAGTTGATCTTTTTTTAACACATTGAACACTAAAAGGGTTTTTTGGCACAGCGGATTAAAAGGTTTCTAATGAAATACGGTCATAATAGGTAACAGTTACCTCTGCGTTATCAGACTTTAATGTGATTTTTATTTAGTGTTAAGTGTCTGTTATTAGTGAATAAAGGTTCTCAAGAGTGGAAAATAGAAAATTCAATAATTAAAGTTGGATTATTACATTTTACGTCCTCCTAGTCGAAAATGATTCGCTGCAACTCAGTTTTGAAACTTTGTCTCTCTTATAAACAGAAAGCCGCAGCAAGCGAGAAAAAGAGCGCGACGATCGGGACTATGACTCTGAACAGGTCTCATCACGGGACGCTCGCGATGACCGGGAGACCAGAGAGGCTCGTGAGCGACGGGACGCTCGCGACAGAGGAAGGGAAACAACTCGAGAGTCTCGTGACCATCGAGACAACAGGGACGTAAAGGACTCCAGAGAGAGCAGAGCAGAGACCCGCTCCAGTCGAGAGTCGCTGGAGCGCCGTGACCGCGAACGGGAACGAGAGAGGGACCGGGAGAAGGAGAGGGAGAAGGAGAGAGAGCGAGAAAAGGAGAGGGAGAGGACTGACACCCACCGGAAGGAGGAACCGGCGCAGGAGGACAGGAGTTATGGGAGAGTTCATGGACGGGAAGATGGAGGGAGAGCTGAAGGAAGGACGGAGAACAGGACAGACAGAACTGAGAGAAACGGACGAGGGAGAGGGCGTGCCAATGAAACTTCTGAAAAAGGCAAGAACTGACATAACATTATGCCTTCATTTCCATGTGTTTTATTTGTGGCCATAAGGAAATGTTGAGTAACAAAGAGCTTTTTAGGTAATATTTACAGGACATTAAAGTTCCCAAGTGTTTTTTTTTCCTTCTGAAGAAATCTTTTATTTCCTTTCAGGCTCAAACAGGAACTCCCGGGGTTCCCAACTGGAGAGCAGCCATGACAACTGGGAGTCACGTAGCAGCGCGGTGCGTGAACGGAGTGTAGAGAGGAGCACCGATCGCAGTGCTACTGAAAGGAGCTCTGAGAGGGGCTCAGACAGAGATCGCTATGAGGGTGACCGGAGAGGAGAGCAGGCCAGAGACTCCTCATACGACAGGAGAGGAGGGCACGCAGAGCGCGATCGCAGAGACAACCGAGAGAGAGGTGCAGGTGAGGATTTTCTTTAAATTAAGCATGCACAAAATCAAAAAACATGTAGAATGTATTAGTTGTATAATTGTTCTTTTTTTTTATCAAAAATTTGTTTGGCTAAGCTTTTTAACTTTCTGTTTTCCCAGATCAACGAGCAGCTTCCCCAAATAGACACCAGGGGAGATCAGATGAGTCTGAGAGGGAGGAGAGGAGGGATGACCGCAGAACAGATAGAACAGAGGACAGAAGAGACGACAGGACCCGGGACCGGGACCGAGAGAGAGACAGGGAGAGGGAGCGGGAGAGAGAGAGGGAGAAAGAGAAAGAGAAGGACAGAGAGAGGGAGAGGGAAAAGGAGCGAGAGAAGGAGGTCGAGAGGGAGCGGGTCAGGGAGAGAGAGCGGGAGCGGGAACGAGAGAGGGAGAGGGAGCGAGAGAGAGAAAGGGAGCGTGAGGAACGGGAGCGAGAGAGGGAGGAACGGGAGAGGGAGCGGGAGAGGAAGGAGCGAGAGCGGGAGAGGGAGAGAGAGCGGGAGAGGGAGCAGCGAGAGCAGCGGGAGAGAGAGAGGCAGCGGGAGTGGGAGGAGCGAGAGAGAGGACGAGAGGAAAGGCGGGAGAGGAGAGATGACACCAGGGACGAACGGACCGTCAGAGACACCCGCGATGACCGCAAGACGAGGCAAGTCAATTAGATTACACAATTTAGTTAATCTAAATAATTTAGTTTGAAATTTGTTTTCTCCCAGATAGTTATGTAGCCCATGAGTGTGCTACTCCTCCAATACCAGTATGTATAAATAATTTTGTAATAATTATCTTCCTCTCTCCCTTTAGTCGCAAGAGGCCCAGGGTGGAGAGCACCCCGAGCCCCAGAGCCTCGCCGAAGCGAGCGACTCGCGACCTCAGTCCTGCAGACAGCGACGGCTACAACAGTGCGGAAGAGAAAAGTGAGCGCCCGATTGGCCGAGGGCAGGCCAAGCTCCACCCACAGCCCCTCCTCCCCAGCCCAGTGTGTCTGCATCCACCTGACAGTAGGGGAAATTATTTTTGCGAGGACACTCGTGTTTATTGGGGAATGCACTGCTCAGATACTGCAAATACAAAAAAAATAATAGTTCATGGGAAAAAAAACTGTTAATCACGTTATGGTAGTTACCGCCAATGAAGACCATCAGCTGGTTCAGATAAGCGGCCTGTTGTCAAATCTGATATGAGAATGATTGCTTTAATGCTTGAAAAGTACTGAGTGTGGTCTGTGACTGTTGATGTGCAGGTGCTGACAAAAATCGCATGCTGAGCCAGGTGGTGCGGCCCCAGGAGCCCTTGTTGCGTTCTCCACCGAAGGCTGCTCCGTCCGATGAGAAGCCCAGTCACTGGAAGGATGAGGAGCGCAGAGGAGCCGCGGACAAAAGGGAACCACGCAGCCGCCACGAGGACCCGGAGCCTCGTGGGGAACGGAGCAGAGGAGTCGACAGGCGAGGAGAGCCCCTCGTGGACCCCCCGTCCGACTCCCGTAGCAGAGTCAGAGAGCAGCGAGAGTCCACACCGCCTCCACCACCCCCGCCCCCACCTCCTTCAGCCCTTGCCACTGTCAGCGAAGACAGAGACACCGCTGGCTCCCAGTCCCATGAGGAGGGTAAAAAGAAGACAAAGTCTCAGCGGAAGGGACTGAAGAAGGGTCGTAAGGAAGAGGAGGCTGGCGGTGGCAACATTCTGGCAGCTGCGGGAGATCGGTTCAAGTCCGAGCCCCCAACTAGCGTTGCTATAGATGGACCTCCACCCATACACTCGCCCAAGAAAGGAGCCAAGAAGAAGGCGCTTGAACGAAAGAGGAAACGGTCACAAGAAGGAGAATCGGATGTGTCTGATGAGGATTTATCTGCCCCTCAGCCTCATAATAAGAGGAAGCGAGGGCCCAGGACGCCACCGCCGTCGATGAGGCCTGATCATCGTGGCACCGGAGCCAACACAGCGCCATCTCCCCTGTCCAAAATGGACAACTTCAGTGACTGGTCAGATGAGGAGGTCACAGAAAGAGCAGCACCACTTGAAACACAAGCTCCACTGGTTCTGGCTGAGCCTCTTAAGAGAGGTGGTGGTCCCAGAGTGGGCAGGGACAGGGAGCGGTGCCACCCTCCTCCCATCGCCCCGCTGCTCCCCCAAGACCCTCCGATGCTGCTGCCGACTCTGACACCGCAGCCCCTCATGTCCCAGCCCCTGCTCCGCAAACTTCCCCCGGATCAGCCGCGCAGCAGCAGCATGGGGAGCAACCAGAGCCGCACATCATCCAGACGCCTGCGATCACCCTCCAACGAGTCAGCCCACCGAGATGACCCCCAAGGTCCACGACCCCGCCGTGGCAGGCTGCAGGGCGCCAACTCTCGGGACCGAGAGAGGGAAAGAGAGAGGCCGGTCGTGAGTGACCCTCCAGGGGCCGAGAGGAAGTCTCGGATTGACCAGTTGAGGAGAGGAGAGCCCAGCCGCAGCACCTCCTCAGGTAGAAAAACACTCACATCTTGACACTACATTTAACCAAACACTTTTTGTCAACGCTACTGACAGGATCATGCTTAATTAAAACACTGAAGTCTGATCCGAGCTTAACTCATATCTGTCTCCACTGTCTTACAGACCGGCAGGATTCACGCAGCCACAGCTCCAGGCGCAGCTCCCCTGACTCTGAGAGGCAGGCCAGGTCAGGGTCCCGCGCCGGCTCCTACGACAGTCGAGAACGGGAGAGAGAGAGGGAGCCATTTGAACGAGACCGAAAGGACCTCCGGCCTCAGCAGCAGCCACCGCAACAGCAGCAACAGCAGCAACAGCAGCAGCAGCAGCAGCAGCAGCAGCAACAGCAACAGCAGCAACAGCAGCAGCAGCAGCAGCCCCCCCTGCTCCTACAACAGCCCCTACAACAGCAGAGAGACTGGGAGCCTGAACCTAGGGACTGGCCGAGCAGGGGACGGGAGCCCCTACTGATGCGTCCTGGCCGTGAACCTCTCCTGAGGGAGCGGGACATCAGGGACAGAGAACGCTTACTCCCTGAAGGACTCATCCAGCAGCACGAGCGGGAGAGAGAGCGAGAGAGGGAGCGGGAGAGAGACAGTAGAGGTGACCGAGGCGGTGATCGAGAGAGGGAGAGGATAATGATGATGGACCTGCCGCCCCACGGGGACCCGAGGGCCCCGGGACGAGGTGACCTGAGGGGTGACCTGAGGGGTGACCTGAGGGGAGATCTGAGGGGAGATCTGAGGGGTGACCTGAGGGGAGACCTGCGAGGGGACATGATGAGACCGGAGAGGAGCGAATATGAGCCTCTGCTGCCAAGAGAAGCCTTCAGCCCTCCAGAGCCTGAGAAACCAAGCAACAGTCACCATCTCATCGGAGAGCAACGGGAGCTGGAGAAGACCGAGAGCGTCGATGGTGAGAAGACACTTATTCTTTATTTTCTCACTTTCCTTCCAAATTTCCAACATGGATTTAAAGGAATCTTTGTGTTCTCAGGAGATGATGATGTGAAAGAAGATGATGGCCAGTCAGTCGCATCTGTGGGAGAGGAGTATGAACCAATCAGTGATGATGAGCTGGATGAAATTCTGGCTGACAGCCAGAAAAAAGAGGATCAGCAGGACGATGAAAAAATTACAGGTATCAGGAAATACCTTTTTTTTTTTGCTGTGGAGAATATGTACTTGGCAATGTGGAAATGAAGATGTATTGTCCCTCTTTTTTTATGTATTTATTTATTTCTGCTTGACCGATTTTAATTGGTTTAATTACAAAATTATTTGAACGTCAGTGGAAAATGCTGAAATCTGAGCGATCTGAAATTCATCATTTCATCGGAAACTCTTAAATAATATAAGTACACTACTCAGACGCTCCTTTTTAAATCAATGCCGTGTGTCGACAGGTCCTCTGGATGTAATTGATGTGGACTGGTCCAGCCTGATGCCCAAAACGAAGCCAGAACCCCGGGCAGCAGGGGCAGCGTTGCTCCGGTTCACCCCAGGCGCCGTGCTTCTTCGGGCGGGAATCTCCAAGCGCCTCGCTGGGCCCGAGCTCCTGGAGCAAGTCAGGGAGGTGTGCAAGTCTGAGCTGGACGACCCCAAAGGTGAGAGTTTGGACATCTTCAGCATTTAACACCAATGCTTGTTTGTTTTTTTGCCTTCCTTATGTTTCTTTTATTTTGAAAGTGGTAACATGAGATTTGAATCAGGAAGATATTAAGATCACAATTCATCTGTTGTCTGTTTTGTGTGATCCATTCGTCTAAACCTTTTTCAACTCTGTCCTGCCAGATGCTGACAAGCTGTTTGAGCATGACCTGGGGGCTCTAAATATGGCGGCCCTGAACAGGCGGGTGGAGAGGGCCGGTTTGCTGAGAAACCTCGGGCCCTGCTGCAAGGCCCTGTGTGCCCGCAGGGACTTCGCCATCCGCCGGCAGCTGTTAAAAAATGACAAGGTAGATGTCAATCGCTGACGGGACAATGAATTTAATACTGCAGTTACTTTGTGTCAATCGGCGTGGCGTTGGTCCTGACGTCATTTATTCATGCTGACCGTACAACTGCGTTGTTTAGAGAGAGGTCTTTAATTCTGCTTCTCCTTCCTCAGGGCCTAACCAAGCAGTACCCCGCTACGCCCGTGGTAGACACAGAGCTGCTGCAGATGAGCATGCGTCTCTTCAGAAGGACCATGGCTGGCCCGGCCGCGGGCCCAGAGCGGCCCGAAGGTGGGTCGGCGCCAGCAGCCGAGGTCGCTCCAGCTGGTGGTAGTAAGCTCAGCGCAGTGCAGCCTGAGGTGTGTGTGTCCTAAGAGAAGTGGGTTTTGAATAGTCAAACACATGAAAGTGAACACGTCTTGACTCTGTCCCGTTTCATTTCATACATAGCATTTTTAGACATGAGAGGAAATAAAAGAAAACAGCAAAATTGTGAATCTTACTCCGTTATGCTTTACGTGTTTTGGATAATCTGCAAACACTGTGCCATAGACTACTGGACCTTCAAGCCTATGGAGTTGTGTTATGAACCATGTATGAGAGGCATAAAACCCACCTACAATGACTTTGTTTTTTGTGCTTTGCAATGTTTTAGAGCAGCTTTTTAACTGTCAGTTTCACCTGCCTAACCATGTTCGAATGACTATTTTGTTTTTGTTTATTCTGCATTGGTTACTACGACTGTGCATTAAAATGGTTAGATGTGGATTTTTGTAACGGGTCTTTTGCTTTGTATGAAGTGACTGTTCAGCCTTCAAATCATGTGACGCTTGATGTTATTACAATTTTTGTTTAGGTCATATTACCAAATATCTGCAGAGCAAATCTAAAGCGTTTGCCGCAGAGTGTTACTGACCAACAACACTGAAACATCCTGCAGGGACTTGAATGAACGTTTCTCACAAATAAGCACTGCCAAACTATTCCTTCATTGAATGTAATTTGTTACAGATGTTAGTCTTTGGAGACATTATTGCTTTTTGCTTGATGTATTTGTTTTGAATGGTTTGGCAATGTCTACCTGAAATGAACTGAAGCGAGTGCAGAGCACACTATAGACTGCTGCGTCCCAGACCTCCAACACTGCCATGTGGATTTCCTCTCCACAACGTTCACCAGCCCACACCATCACAAAAAAGGGAGCCAAAATGGCCCCCGATAGGAAAAGACACTAGACTGCTTAGTTGTTGTTTTTTTTAAATGACTGAAAGGATAAATAATTTGAGTTTCACGTCACGTTTCTGTGTTCCAGTGGTTGACCAGCCAGAGTCACAATAAAAAGACTTGTACAGGTGGATAAACTGAACCTCTGGGATGTGATTGTATCATCACTCTTAGTTCAACAATTGACACTTGAAAAGTGCAGGTCATGCATGCTTTGAGTGCTTGGATACAAATCAATGGACAAACCAGCTTCAGTGTTGCACTGAACAGCTTAAAGAACATAATTGGAATGGGAAAAGGCTGTTATCTTAGATACCTGGATTCAACATGACACCTCCTCCCGGCCATGCAACTGTGACTTGAAATCTAAGTGACATTGCAGACATGGAGAGAGTGGGCTCTGAGGTAGCCCCCTGTCTTTAAGTCTGACCGCGACTCCTTTCCTACTACATATTTATTTTGTCTAAAGTAGAAGGTAAATTTTGAGATGTGCAAGTGATTTAATGCTGTATTTTTATTTTTTTTACTGAAAAATAAATGTAGAATGACTTTTACATTGTAATGACATTTTACCAAATAAGGGCAACTTTGGACTTGGAGGACTTAAATGTAGAGCTATTTTATCAGGATTGTCACAATATATTGCCACAGTGAGCTACGAGGGCAGCTACGAGATGCAATCTGTTACATTTTGAGGTAAGTGCTGAATTTAACATATAACCACAACCGCTTAGGGTTGCTGTTTTTTTTCCTACATTTTGACAGCCAGTCTGAGGAAACGCACAATTTTATAACTTTTACACTTGTGTTAAAAACTACAGCTTTCGGGCATTATCTGTAAGGTTTAATACAAGTGTTTTATGAAGACTTGACAAGAATAGAGCCGGTATCTCATAGCTGGTTGCGGACCTCATAAATCTAATGCACAAAATAAAGCATCTATTTTATTGTGAATGGTTGAAATGCCTCTTATTGTCTGTCCTTAACTGGTTCAAAGCCTTGTACAATTAATGATTCTACGTTGTTATGCAATGACCCGTCCATGTGTTTACGTTCTTCACTATAATACCACACTGAGGGCAGCTGACATTCTTGTTCAAAAGAAAAACATCATTGCAAGAGACATAAGCAGAATATTTATGGACAACATAAATACTTCCCACACAAGATTTTATATTCTGTATCCATGTTTCTTTATAAAGTCTGATAATGCAAAAGTTTACATGCCCTTGTTTTAATTATCTCAAATATCTTCCTAAACGTCTTACGTCTGTCTTGGAACCTTTAGTCCTACATTTGTTGTAGACGGACATCATATAAAACGGACCGGTTTCCTTTACCCACAATTCTCAGCTTTAGGTCCGTCCTTCCGACTTCCGCCTCGACTAAACCCGAAGTGAGTATTTTTTCGGAAATTTTATTTCTACAATCTATCACCATCCTGCGACATTAAAGACAACACGGACCGTGTGTTTTTTCCACAGGCTCACAATAGTGTTTCGTTATCCTTCATGGGTGTTTTTTTATGTGAATTAACGTATTAAAATACATTTAAAGTCGAAGAACGTTACGGCGTTGAATTGACAGTAATGGCTTCACGTAGCCTGCCTGTCCTGCGCCCGCGTAGAGCTAGAAACAGTGTTTAATTGTTTCTAGCTTAAAGCACTGGTAGTTATTTATGTTGCTTTTGTAGTTTAAGTGTTGTTTATCCCACCGTTTAGCCTGCAGGCCAGGTGACGAAGTAACGTTAGTGAGCGCAAGCTAGCTGTATGCTAACGTTAGATACTTTAGTGCTTTATCAAATACATGCAGAGTTAAAGTCTTCCAAAACATCTTCTTTAGGTTAAGCAGGTGGTGCTGTGCCTACAATGTACTGAAGTGTTTGTTACGTTCACTCTTAATGTAGCATTCATATGCTCAAGATCCATGTATGTTGTTTCTAGATGGCCCCCACCAAGAAAGGAGAGAAAAAGAAGGGGCGTTCAGCCATCAATGAGGTGGTGACCAGAGAGTACACCATCAATGTCCACAAGCGCATCCATGGAGTGTGAGTACAGCAGGGACACTTTAGGCTCTGGAAATGTGTGTTTGAGGGACACTTGTGCACAGCAGTTAGTGTTCGTTGTATTGTGGCACATGCACATCTCATTTTACAAGCCTAAAACATTGTTTACCCCGAGCATCCAGATGCAATTAACAGTCAAAGCTTTTTATTTGCTCAGCAAAATATTGATTGTATGTATTGGATTTGATCAATTTGGTGAGATTAATGGTGTCATCTCCTTTTCAGGGGTTTCAAGAAGAGGGCTCCCCGCGCCATCAAGGAGATCCGCAAGTTCGCCATGAAGGAGATGGGAACCCCTGATGTCCGCATTGACACTCGCCTCAACAAGGCAGTGTGGAGCAAGGGAGTCAGGTGAGATGATACTCTGGTAATACTCATGTCTGAGCATAGATGCACATCACACTTGGTCATGTTTATTTTTTTTCATCACACTGACTCCCCTCGAGTATAAATCTACTCTCACTTTGCATTCTCCTGCTTGTGTTAGTTTGTGGTGCAGGGAAAAGGCACAGGTTGTATCGGGTTTCTGTGAGACTGCATAATAGAAAAGGGTGTTTTTTTTGTCTATTTAACACTTAAACTTTTCCATTATTGTCCGCCACCTGTTTGGATTTCAGAAGGGTGACAAATGTTAAAAGATGCAACAAAGAAGAAACAAACTATTACAAATGTATGCTGAGAACTCATGTCATTGCAATACTAAATATTGCATAATTCTCGCAACTGTTTGTTTTTATAGCCCTTTTTTGCCAGCCAGGGGCAATTACATTTTAGAAAAGCAATCTTGTAAAAAGAATTGTATGTGAAAATGTTGATTTCTCCACCTTATGTGAGCTCAGTCAAGAAGTGCCTTTTGTACCAAGGACTGAGACGTCACAGTGGTTTAGAAAGTCAACATACTCTAAAAGCTGTGTATAATGAATAATATACAACATGATTGGAAGAGTCATAGTCACTCTGCTCTGATACAATACCGTCAACAAGGCCATGATGCGTCTGCTCTGTGGCAACATATTAAATAGTTTGCATTTAGTTATGATTGTAACTTCATGTTGTGTGTGCTGTGCAGAAACGTGCCATACAGGATGCGCGTACGACTGTCCAGGAAGCGTAACGAGGACGAGGACTCTCCCAACAAACTGTACACCTTGGTCACATACGTTCCTGTCACCACATGCAAAGGTAAACACGACGCTAACTGACGCTGTCATTCGTCTGCTAAAGCAGTAAAGACATTTAATTAATCTTTTCCCTCTTTTTCCAACAGGTCTGCAGACAGTCAACGTTGATGAGAACTGAACTCTGCGAGTCGAATAAATAGAATAAAAGGACCTCTTGTCTTGTGTCTTTATTTCTGTTTCTGCACTTAACTGAATGTTATATTTGGAGTGTTTTTAGATTTGGAATAATGAGTATAATCATTTTATTTCTGTAAATATTGTACTAAACTAGTATTTAGTCTTAAAAAGGTAAATTACAACTCAACCCCAAAACAAATGGTTTATGTCATGCTTGGTAAGAAAGAAACTGGACTGCAACTATCTTTTTACAGTAAAGAGCATAAATATACAGACCATCTCCCTTTCTACAACAAAGGGATATTGTTTCGGTTTGAGTGTCTTGTTGAGCAGTGATTATCCTGTCTGGGTATTAAAGACTCATATTTTGGCATCTATTTTTAATAAAGCTACAAATGGGTTGGTAGCAAAAGTTTCCTTGTCACAGATGTTATGGATATTATACAATTTAGTCAGTGCTCATTAAATTGCGTCACAATTCTGTTACTCAAATTGTGAGTGCATGTGTTGGCTGTTGAAATGATGCATTCAAAATGAGAATCGCATTCATTCTTAAGCACATTATTTAAGGTTATAGACCTTACTAAGTCTACACATAAAGCTACTTGATGCAAAGTAAAACAGCCATGAAAGTAAAGACTGCAGACTTTTTTTTTTTAATATAACTTCGCAATATAGCGGACTGGATCAAATCCCCAGATTAAAACGTCTGTAGACGTCAAATGAAAACCAGTAATAAGCGTTGGCTCCACGCTGCCACTAGAGGGAGCTGCTCGTTTATTAGCAGTCGGATGTTGTGACGAACAGGGCGAGAGACGATGGCGTCGCATTACATTTCCTCCAGAGTTTGTACAGCTGTGAAGTTGCTGTAACTCAAGAAGGTAAGACGCGAGGCCGCTCTGGTGCTCTGTCGGTTTGTGACATTGAATTAACCCTCACCGAGAAACAGGAGCATGGCTCAAGGTGTCTGCTTCATAGCTGGGAGGGACAGGTGTGGCTAGCTGTTTGGCTAACCAACTGACAAACCAGCTAACCAACTGAAAAGCTAGCTAACTAGGTTAACTGACAAGCTATCTAACCAACTGACAAGGGAGCTAACAAACTGACACGCCAGCTGGCTTGAATACAGTAAGCGGTTGCTACTGTATTTGAACCGCGACCGTTAGTTAGTCGTTGATAGCTAGACCTATCTAACGTTAAGTTAGGTTATAACAATAATGGCGACTCCTTCAGCTAGAAACCGTTAGACGTTGAGCTTCACTGTCAGTTACAACAACAGGGTTCGTTCACTTTCAACACCGTTTAGTCCCAGCCGCCGTGTTGCCAACACACACTCAAGCTAACAGCTCGTCCGTGTGTCCAGGTGGGTGTTTCCGGTGTTTCCATGGCCGTCGGCTGATGGGCGACGCGATGCGGCACCACTGGCTGCTCCTCGGGGCGTGCGGCTGGGTGCTGCTCATCCTGATGTTTGTCAGCAAGTTCATCAGCTTCAGAGCTGTAGATGGTAAGCTGGCATGTCTGGTATTGATTACTACAGGCAGGAACAGGGCTGAATGTGTTTAACCCTCTCTAATATGTGTGTTTTAGACTATGGAGAGAGGGTTGGAGGTCTGAGTTGGACACTACCAGGCACCAAGGGGGTGAAACCCCTTCCTGTGTCCAGCCCAGTGAAACCAGCCCGGAAGCCATCGGATCAGGTGACGAGAGCAGCTGATTACTAAACATACATTGTTCTCTGTAATAACACTCTTATTAAAAAGACTATCAGTCACATTAGTGTTGTATATGTGTGTAACTATGTGTGTGTGTGTGTGTGTGTGTGTGTGTGTGTGTGTGTGTCAGCCCTCAGCAGTGCCCACAGTGACAGATTGGCAGTCAGTCGTCGAGAGGCGAACCGAGTTGCTCTCGAATGTGTGCAAGAACAGCAGCCTCAGGAATTTGACTCACGTCACCATCAGCAAGTTTGTCCTGGACCGCATCTTCGTCTGCGACAAACAGAAGATCCTGTTCTGCCAGACGCCCAAAGTGGGCAACACACAATGGAAGAAGGTGCTCATTGTGCTCAATGGTAAGTGTGGGTTGGTTGAGGGTAATGACAATATTTACTACAACAACAAGGGATGGCTGATGAATACCATTTGTGAGGGAGTAAAACCTGGTGCTGTGACACAAGGCACATTTGTTTAATTTGTTAATTCAGTTCATGACTTATGTTATTAATGTTGGCAGGAGCATTCCCCACTGTGGAGGAGATCCCAGAAAACCTTGTTCATGACCACGAGAAGAACGGCCTGCCCCGTCTGTCATCCCTCACGCCGCAGGAGATCACTCTCAGGTTGGTTAAGACTCACTGTGATGAATACAGACCTGTCTGGGCCTGCAGGGAGCAGGATCCGCCCTCACAACCATTTTTTTTTTCATAAACCCTCGTTTGTCTCAACAGATTAAACACGTACTTCAAATTTTTCATCGTGAGAGACCCCTTTGAGCGCCTCATTTCCGCCTTCAAGGACAAGTTTGTGAAGAACCCGCGCTTCGAGCCTTGGTACAAGCACGACATCGCCCCAGCCATCATCCGTAAGTACCGCAAGATCCACCGCGATAGCGACCTTGCCGCCTCTGGCCTGCACTTTGAGGACTTTGTCCGTTACCTGGGTGATGTGGAAGGCCGCCACCGCTTGGACCGCCAGTTCGGTGAGCACATCATCCACTGGGTGACTTATGCAGATTTATGCGCGCCGTGTGAAATACACTACAGCGTGGTGGGCCACCATGAGACGCTGGAGCAGGACGCACCCCACATCCTCAAAGCAGCAGGCATCGACCACATGGTGTCCTACCCGGCCATTCCTCCGGGCATCACCCGCTACAACCGGACCAAGGTGGAGCAATACTTCTCAGGCATCAGCAAGCGGGACGTCAGGCGCCTCTACACACGATACCAGGGGGACTTTCAGCTGTTTGGGTACCCAAGCCCAGACTTCCTACTGAACTAAATAATGATTAACACTGACTAAAAGACATGTTTTCATATGAAATCCTCTCAACGTCTTTGGTTTACTGAGACAGGGGTGTATTGTAGCTGACTGAACTGGCAGACCTGAAAGCCTGGTGTGCAGTAGACATGCTGTAATAACTGACAGGTTGTGACTTTGTCAGCTGTATTTCCGATGACTGAAAGGTGCTGCCTAATGTTCATATATTTAACTTTTTTTTTTAACGGACGGAGGAGCTGTAACTGACAAATGGGGAGTGTTCGCAAACCCGTAGTGTCAAAATACAAATTGCTGCAAAAGATGGATGTGAGTACAGGCAACGTAGGATCATGTAATGACAGAATTTATAATTTTGTTTGGGGGGGGGGAAGTCAATATGAAGATTAAATACAGGTACAGAACCCATTTGCTATTTAATGTTCATGAATGACTTATCCTCAGAGAGAGGCGTCCTCTGTCATGCCAGGGACACAGGCCTGTTACCCTGAAATGTAGCTACTGCACTGCACCGTCTGGGGCACCGTTTCCAAGAAGAGCTATGGACAATGCTATGCGTTTTGACATGTTGTGTCTTTTCTGTACCTCTCGCTATCATGCTAGATGTAGGCGAAGCTAGTCTGTATCAGGGATTCTAACTTTTTTGGACAAGGAGAGTGAACGCTAAGAATATATGACAAACTTAATGAGTATTTTTCATTGATAAGAGCTACAAATCAGCGTTAACTTTCTATGTTTTTTTGACCAGTTTTTTTTGCTTTATGCAAAGGCACATTAAAGGTATAGTTTGGGTATTTTGGGTTGTATGAGGTACTTATCCATGGTCAGTTTATTGGACACGCCCCCACTGCAAAACACCCAAACTATCCCTTAAATGTCTTGGAAGACAGGAAATTACTCTTCAAATATCATGAAAATACTTACATACTGAAACAAAGGCCTTGTCCTTAGTGTGTCCATTTGTTCTGGTTGTTCTGCCTTTACTGAAACTCATGAAAGATATCCAATGCTTTTCATTTATTCAGCCGTTAACCGCACTGGGACATTGAAGGAAATTGGCACTTGATTTTAGAGGATAATTTTTCTACCAGAAATGTACTGTGTAAATGTTCTTAACATGTCTTGCAACTCAACATTTGTACTACATGTTGCTATTTATAATACATCGTTATTAACCTGACGCCGACAGTGTCTCAATTCTAAGACAGTGCTGCCTCTCTGCAACCACCGGGTGACCTTTTGGACAGCTGGTTATAATACGAGGACAACACGAGTTAGTAATAAAGCTCCATGTGAAGTAATGTTCCTTCTTCTGACGAGGAGAAAAGCCATGTTTTCTTTTTCAAAGTGTGTGTGTGTGTGTGTGTGTGTGTGTGTGTGTGTGTGTGTGTGTGTGTGTGTGTGTGTGTGTGTGTGTGTGTGTGTGTGTGTGTGTGTGTGTGTGTGTGTGTGTGTGTGTGTGTGTGTGTGTGTGTGTTCTGTTTTTTGCTGCAGTAATATAAAATATCCACTAGGTGGCAGTAGAACATCTAACATTTGACTGCTTAGTTAAGAAACCACAAACCCCGTTTAACCCTTTCACTAAATGTCACCACCGAACAGGGTTGTTGATATTGACCTTTGAACCATGGGAATCAGGGAAAAACAATGACTTCATCGCCATATGTCGGCAACAAACATTTAAAGACAGTGCGGGGTGGAGCAGTATTTACAGTATCAGTGTGCGTGTGCGTGTGTGTGTCCACTGCCAGGTGACCTCTCTCACCCTGTCGGACTGGTTTGCCCTGCCCCGTCGTTTAAACGTTGAGTCAAAGTCTGTTTAACCAAAAGCTTATCTTTTCGGTTTTGGAAGATTTCATTGTGGGTTTGTGATGGATAACTGGAGGGCTGCAGCTGAACGTTGGTCCTCTCTGCAGTGGACTTAACACAACCCCATTGACACATTTTCTCTAATTTTGGTATTGATCGTAAAGATCTATGCTGGGTAGTATCAATATATATTTATTAAATCGTAAATTAATGTAACTAGTATATACTTTACCATATACTACACTATGTAGCTGCTTTATATTCAACTTAAACCTGCCTTGAGAGTACAGAACGATGACAGTGGTAGTAGCACCTTTGGGTGCACCGCTGATGGGCCTTTAGAAGTTCAGTATATACACACCTACACTTTGATTTTTTTAATACAGACTGCCTGCTTTGCTCTAACAAATTTCATATTAATAAGGAGGTAATAAAAAAAAAACATCACAGAGTGACTCTGCAGAACATCACTGACAAAACACTCAATTGAGAAACATGAGTAATGTTTATCTATACAGTATATATTTGAAGAAGGTAGTAAAACCTCTCATCTTTAAAGCCAGTGTTATACATTTATAATTAAGTACTACTGTTTGTCCCTAATGTGCCACGCTGCTTTGGGAACCGCTGCATTAACATACCCAGCATCACTCCTGAGATTGCTCACTTGCCACACCCATGATTACCAATATTGACACTCGATCATGCGCATGTCCACAAGGATGCTGTGGTGGTGGGGGTTGGGGGGGAGGGGGGTCCGCTCCTGTTTGCCTCTATCGCACCTGCCCCGCCACTCGTGTGAATTGTTTATACATAAACATGCAGGTTGTTATAAAAGTGATAACTCGAGTGTGTGTGGACAGCGCTTTGAAAATCATCCATGCTCGACGTTTTGAGGCCCAGCCCTTTTCTTTCTGTGTGAAGCCGACCGGCTTCCTGTGTTTGTGCGGTTCTCGAGCAAAGACTGCGTCAAGTCTGACAGAAGCAGGCGGGACGAAAGCGGAAATGAGGCGGTTTTGCCTTCAACATAAAAGATGAAAAATATGAAGTTGTAGAAAACACAACTTGGCAACTGAATGACGTAATTTTTTATTTATTTTTTATGACTTATTCCAAACATGTTTAATTTTTTTTAAAGCCTTACTATTGTTTCCTGCAAACTATACCATATTAGTAGAGGAGAGTAACTACATTCACTCATGTAAGTAAGGTACTCATGCATTTAAATACTGTACTTAAGGACAATTTTGAGGTGGCCTTCATGTACTTTATTTGTTTATTTCCATTTTATGCCACCTCTAACTACCTTGCTACATATCAGAGGGAAATATTGCTGTGTGCCGTACTAAACATAACGAATGAAGTAGGATGCTTTGTTATAAATTTAACTCTTTAAAAAGCAGTGAAAATGGCCACAACGTTACCAACTGCAACATTTAAGTAGTTCTTAGACGATTATGAACAATTAATTGTAAGAAAATAACAATGTACCAGAATGTTTAATTCTTCCTACTTTGTACTTTTGCTATTTGTGCTTTGTACGTATATTTTCCTGAATGTAGTTTTACTTAAATGTCATTTTCAATGCATCACTTTTATTTCTAGAGTATGTTTACACTGCAGTATTGCTACCTCTACTTAAAGTTGAAGATCTGATTATACTTCTTCAGCCACTGGCTAATGTAAGCACACTTTAATTAGACCCAAGGCCAAGCATAGCTCTGTGAAGGTTATAGTTGTGCATTATCATATTATATGCACTACTATTACAGAGAAGCAGCCGTTGAATAGTGCAGAAGTTCATATACAAGGATACAATATAACATAAGAAAAATAGAATTACAGAAAGGTGTGCAGTAATTACAACGTTAATAACTTGTCAACCATAAAATAAATGAAATCTGAGTATAAACTGGCATAACAATTATTATATTGTTTAAATTCATATATTTTTTTGTATGTTATATTGTGTCTTTGGTCAAAAACAATTAAAACATGAATCCGTATCAACGGAGGCTTTTATTTTGAAACTCCGATGCGGAAGTCTCGGTTCTGAGCGCTGCTTGATGCCAGTGGCACGAGCTCAGAGAGAGCGGACAGGGAGCCCGCTGCTGCCACCTCAACATGGAGTAGCGAGACCCCCAGCGTCTACTGCTCACCAGCGGAGCCCACGGAGAGGAATACGCGACGGCCTCTGTTCGAGTCATCCGCAGAAGTCCCCGCAGATGAGACAGCGGCGATATTTCTTTAGTAAACGCGCAGGAAAGCTCGGCTTTTATTTGAAAGATGGCGAACGACTCTCCGGCTAAAAGTCTCGTAGACATAGACTTGGCTTCGTTGCGGGTGAGTGCTGCCGAACCGAACCCATGTTTTTTTATTTTTTTATATATTGTTTAGCTTCTCTTTTATTTCACGTCGCTCGACAATAAACCCACGTCCCCCGGCCCGAGTTTAAGCTAATGCCCCGTGTTGTTGGAGCTGAAGTATGTGAAAATGACCGCTGAGCCACAGCGAGGTGTTGCCAGTGTCTGGTTTTCCTTTGTTCGAGATGCATTTGGCATGTAGGGGAGACCAGGGCGCAACAGCTGGCTCACACTGGACCCTGTTGTGTGTGTGTGTGGAATAAAAAATAATAATAACATTGCTGTTTATTCCCACTGACTCGCCTTTCTGTCTCGTTCTTTTCAGGATCCAGCTGGGATATTTGAATTGGTGGAGGTGGTTGGAAATGGCACCTATGGACAAGTATACAAGGTTGGTGGTGGTGGGAGGCGCAGTGCATGGCCTGTCCTGTTTTCACTGTGAATGCTCAGCATACATCATGTTTTTGTCTTTTTCTTTTCTTCCCCACTAATCAAGCCTGGGAACAAAAGGAACTGACATTTAAAAAAAACTAAAGTATCCTGTTCAGATCGTGGCTATCAGGCCACATCGTGGATGACTAAGCTGAAAGAAACGAGATGCAATGCTCAGAGTTTCTAGTGCTAGTTTGCATCTGGTTAATTTGTCTGATCATTTGTGTGTTTGTGTGTGTCTGTGTGTGTGTGTGTGTGTGTGTGTGTATAGAGAGTGAATCAGACTGTCTACAGTCTGATGCATCACCTTTCTTACATCACCTGCCTTCCTGAAAAAGTGGGTGAGGAGGCAGGGATGGAGACACAATAGCTGTCACAAGACTAATCCTGCTGACCTCACGTCTCGGTCTGCAGCGCTCATTCATTTATTTATTTCTATTAACAAAACCAGATTTCATATCCTGTTTAAAATCAGGACTTTTTTTTCTTCCCCCAGTTCACTGGATGGGAATCCCACTCTTGTGGGCCATCTGCTCTGGGTGTCACATTTCTCCGTTGAAAATGAACATTGCGGCTGTTGAAAGACACGGCCAAGGAGGGAGAGAGGGACGGCAGTCGCTCGCGTAGAAGTCAAAGATGTGCTCGGCGTGTTTTGATGGAGGGATGGCCTCGGATTGAAGGCACATCTGTCCTGGCAGTGTTGCAATGGGCCTCCTTGTGTTGTTGTTGCTGCTGCAGCTAGCAAGGCTCCATTTTGTTCCCTGCTACACTGAAGGATGACATTTAACCACACGCATATATGTTAAGCAGACCTCTAGTTTGCTAAGCACGGCTGTTAATAGGCTGGTGGAAGCAGGCTAGCCCAAAAAAAAAAAAAAAGCCCATCAATTTGCTTGTGCACTAAGCAGCAAGCTTAGCTGAGTATTTAATTCTGACAGCCCACAGTGCTCCAGTGACCTGCATTCAATCCCCTAGTGCGGTGAACTTCCCCCCGTCTCTCCTCCTCAAAACTCACAGAGCGAACCCACATGTGTGCATGTGCTCGTCTGACTGCCACACCTGAAATCAGCCTGGTGTGGTGGGGGGAGGAGGAGGAGGAGGAGGAAGAGGAGGAGGAGCGGGTGGCTGTCATGGGGAAGTGTGATGCCTGCATGCTATCTTGCCACCAGATGGGTTTGGAGCCCGGGCGCACGGGACAGAATTACTGCTTCTCCCTTTTTTTTGTCCCTTTTTAATCTCTGTTTCCATTCACTGTCCAGTGCTAATTCTATTTGCGAGCGCTGCTGTGTGGGAATGGAGCTCGTACGAGAGAGGGCTGTCAGATTAGCCTTCAGTCAACACAAAGACACGGTCCTCGCAGCCTGTACGAGATAAGCCTGAACTGTCTGCAGCGAAGCCGTGGCCCACTGGAGCCCGATGCTGTAGCCTCCTTTCTCAATCAGCTGTCGGTCGCTGCATTGACTGTCATGTTAACCAGTTGAATGAGCATGTGGCCTGATGGGGTTGTGGGGGGGCGGGGGGAGGGGGGGCGGGGCGGTCGGCTGCAACTGGCAGAAGAAGCAGCTGCCCAGTTCCAGACAGAACCTGCCCGCCGCTCTCACAAAGCTGAGTTTGTCTCCTCGCTCTTTGGGGTCCCTCGGTCCGTCCGTCAGTTGGATGGGTCCACAGAAAGGAGGAGTTTGTCTGCAGGGTTTCAAACGCCAACCGAGTGAATAATCCCAAAAGCCCCCCAACCGAAAACGGGGTGGAGTTTCTTCTCCCTCTGAGGCCTTTTCTACTTTGTAAAGCACTTGGTCACAGATTGCGAGGCCCTTTTTAGATCACACAATGTGGCCGAGCTCCTCTGCTCTTTGATTTGTGGTGACTTTTGATTCCCTTTGAGACGTTTTCCTTTTGGCTCTTTTGTCATTTAAGGTGGACTATAGGAAGTAGAATTTCTGATCTGGTTGAATATTGAATTTAAAGTTGCATTTCCACAACAAATGTCAAGTGTGTAAGTGCTGTTCTTGCATTTATTACTCGCTATAACGCTATGATTGTTTTGCAAGCTCTGAATAGTTTTTGGTGCGTTGCTGTCTGTTGAAAGTGATTTAAAAATGCAGCACAGAAAGAGGGTAATGATCCATTTCCCTGCTTCTTGGACCCGGCGAGCACCAGAAGTTGGCTTTGAATGTCTGGTCAGATTGGTCGTCTTATTCTTTGATAGGTTCCTTTTCTTTTAGAAAAGAGGTTTGGAGAAAAAACATAGATAGTATTGATATATTCAAACACTCGACGACAGACCTGATTAAGACCTATTGCTGCTGGCCTACGATCAGATCCCACCAAAAATCTATTTCCATACCTCTGCTGTGTTGCACTACTTTCAGCTTTACAGAAAATTAAAGAACCAAGCTGTTCTCTAAGACCCAAAATGCCATGTCAAGGTTCTTGTGGCCATGCTGTGCTGCAGGCTCTCTCTCTCTCTCTCTCTCTCGCTGCACTCTGCCAAGAGGGCAGCCGTTGCCCCTGGAGAGGTGCCAGATTACAGTCAACTTCTGAAAACACAGCACAGCACAATTTGACTGACGGCCATAATGAAAATTACGCTATGGCTAAAAAGCCCCTTTTTAAATCACTTCATTTAGCTTTGGCCAGCTGGCTTAATGTAAGCCCGGGTCTATATACAGATTGAACACACTTGTGTACAGTATTATCATCAGAAATGATTAATCTATTAGAAAAGTATTGTCATTTTAAGCTAAAAAAAAAGAAAATAGGCTGCAAAGAGAATTGATTGCAACCTCTACTAGTGTTTTAACAACATTATGTTGTCATAAACCAGCAGATGCTCTTTGTCGATACCTCCGGGTTTTTTGCAAGTAACTATTCGGTGGAAGACGACATTACGTATGTTTGCCACGTACACTTGGTCTGAAGGCATTTTATAATAATGCGTTTGTATCCTCACTCGTTGAAAGCACAGCTCTCGCACAAGAGACTCTCTCCCTGCTTCACTCTTTTATCAGTTGGCACTGATCCAGCTGGCTCTGTGGACTATCTCAGGTGCCTCACTCTGGATATAGGAATTAAAAAAAGGGAGAGAGAGTAATGATAACATAGGAAAAGACATAATTCCCCAAATTGTGCGTGGTATGCGGGGAAGATTCCCTCCGCTCTACAGAAGGGCCATATATAGTCAGGCCTGAGGCAGCAGAGCCCCTGCTGACCTGCCTCCCTGCCTGCTATGCATCCATGGGGTGTGCCACGGCTGTGCCACTAGTACTTTCATACCGTCACGTCCCTGGGTTTCATGTGCAATGCATGTGTGTATGTCCAGTGGTTAAAATCTATGGTGAATTGACTTGGGAGGGTCTATTTGGTGCACTTACTCATAATCACTAGTAAGGTCATGTGGTTGAATCCTCACCCAAGCACCAAATGGAAATAGTTTTTTTAAACTCGTAGTCTTACTTCACATCCAGTGATATCGTATGCCAACGACAGATTTCCTCAAACAAGACAATTCAGGAGCAGCTTATACTATATTTCTGCGCTGTCCTCCATCTCCTTCCTTTGTTTTCTCCTCCACCCTCCGGGGCAGCCTCGCCCCTGCCCTCAGGACAAGAAGCTCCCTCCTCGGGGGGCGAGCTATGCCCGATGGGCACACGGGGTGGGAGCTGCAGCTGAGGAGGGAGCTTGTGCAATCTGTCAAATGCCCACCAGCGCCATATGGTGCCGGGCGAGACTGTCGCTTACCTCAGAGCAGTGGTTGCCAGCGATCAGAGCAGCGAAGGTGCTCCGAATGTTTGTTTGAAGTTGTGGATTTTATAGAATAGGCGGGTGTTGGATTATGAATGCAGTCTGCAAACAAGTGAAAGACGCTCCAGGTGGCACTTCGAATCGGGGATGCCATGTTGGGCTCTTCGGCTCACCGGAGAGGAGGCGGGAGATGTTGTCTGACTTCAGTTAAATCCTCATGGACCCCCGTGCCACCGCCTGCAGAGTATCGGGCCTCAGTCATGTGACAAAGTGTGACTAATACAAGGTTATTACATCAGTGAATTGGTCACTCGTTATTAATATTAGAAGTATACGAAACAAACATTTTCGGCAAGTGTCTCTATCACAGTTGACAATAAATTATATATTTGGAACGGCAGCTGTAACTTAATTGGGTAACACTTTTTGACAGACGGACGGACCATTTGGGAGAAACGGTGCTGAACTCGCCACTTAGCACCTACTTAATGTTTTTGTACGATTCAATGCAGTGGGCTGAGGTTATGTGCAATTCAGTGGTTTTGTGTTTCCACAAAGACCATTTGTAAGATTTTGGCATCGCTTTAATATTAAAATATTAAATCTGCATCGACGACCGTAGTTGAACATGTGGGTGGAAATAGTGAAAGTGTAAAAATTGCTCCCCAATGGCGGATTTGTACTTAAAAAAATCCTAATTGTCGGACCACGCAGAAGCAGGAAATTGTCTGTAATGAATATATATTTATTACTTGTTACATGCAGAGCAGTGGATGAGATGCCATTGCCAGGTTTGTAAAGAATGACTCTTGTGTAGAGATCATCGCTGAAGGTCCTGGGAGCCTGCGTGCTGATTGGCTCTGCCGCTTTGAGGTCAGAATCGGGGGTTGTTGAACACTTGCGCTCTTTTATCTTTGATCCACACACTGTGTCAGCACGCAGGCCAGCAAGTACATTCGTTTGCGCTCGTTTCTAAATAGCTGAAAGGCGCGTGTGAAACATTTGGAGCTCAAAGCACACTCCTCCACTCTGCGTCCTCTCTAACCGACAGTGGGCATCTCCTTTGTCCCCCCCGTCTCCCCCACAGTGACCGTCTCCCTAATGGGTGTCACAAGACCCACAACGTCCCCTGACTGGCCACGCTGCCCGAACAAACCTCTCTGTGTCCGTGTGTGTGTGTGTGTGTTCGTTCATGCAACTGTCTGTGTGAAGCTCATTGAGAAACCTCATTACCCGAGTGGTGTTGAGATGAGACACAAAGGCGCCGGCTGACGAGACAGTCTCTTGCCTGTCTTTCTGCTGCGCCGCTGCCTTCACTTGACGGCGCTTTTCTCTTTTCGAGACCACATCTCCTCAAGACACTTCGTGTTTTAATGCTCTGGGACGAGTAGATCCTCTCATTTCCCAGTCCAAATCAGGGATGGGATTTTCTCGAGAGTAAATTCCAATTATAATTTTTTAAGACTCACTCAACTTCGCTCTCATTCCTACCACATGCAGCCAAAAACCATTTCCGACACAACAGCTCACCCTCTAGTTTTTATGTTATTTTAATGACATCATACCAGCGCTGTTTTCTCATCTAGAATCCCATGTGCATCTTTCCCATCTTTTACAAACCTGCAAACTAGCAAGTAAAGGAGACATACCTATGAATTACAGCTGTAATTTCTGGCATTTCGTCTCTGGCTGATTTTGTACTTTTACGCTCTTCAAGTGTAATATTTAAATTCCCGTTTAGACCTGTGCAAAGTCTCCACCAAGCAGCTTTGATCCCTTACAGCAGCCAACTACTGCACTGTGATCAATAGACGTACAGTCACATCAGCTGGCCTTCTGTTTGGGACTCTTATTCAGCTTCTCTCCTCCTTATCTCTCTGCTCACTTCCTGTCTTTTAATCTCCGCCCAGTCTTATCACAGTTTCTTTCTCTGTCTTTGCCATCAATCCTTACTTCTCTGGAAAGTGGAGGCAGCTAGGCAGAGGGTGTGTGTGTGTGTGTCTGTGTGTGTGTCTGTGTGAGAATTGGGTCAGTGTGCTGGTATGCAGCAGCAGTGTAAAGTGGAAGAGCCCAGAGAGGCATCGGCCTGGATGTCATGTGCTGCTGTTTACTGCTGATTGATCATTTCTTCCCTCTGCATTCATCTGACGTGTGTCGAGGAAGTCGTAGGAGGCAGACTTCCCAAGGTAGATGGAGGTGGCTGTCGACCCACCCACTCACTCTGCCGGTTCAAATGTCGCCTTAGATCTTCACGTGACCCTCATTACCTCAGCTCTACCAGTGACCTTTTGAAGAACCAAACCCTGGCACCCAGCAGTTCTCTCCCTCCCTCGCTGTGTGAACTAATAATATGAAACCGAGTTTGCTTTGCACCTACATGGCTAGTTAGAAAGCATGTCACTCAATTTCAGCACTCCGTTGTGCAATGTTGTTGTTGGGGTGGGGGCGGGGGGTGTAGGTCGACCTGGTTAGAAAGCCGGCCGGCATTTTGAAATAGCCGCTAAGTGTGATTGATCTTGCATTAATGTGAGCGGTGTAGGGAGGCAGAGGTCCTTTGTGTTCTGGTCAGTCAGAATGCAGAGGATACGAGCCTTGTGAAGAGTGTTTGGGAAGCTGCACTCCCCCTTTGTCCACACCGACTCGGTGGGCAGACCGCTAACGATACTGCTGAGCATTACTGCTTCCTTCCGTTAAGTGAAAATCCACCCTAAAACACAAGTCGCTGGTTTCCTAATGGTGATCTGGAGCCGACGTGTTCAAGCTCCTGATTGGTAATGAAATGGCAATGAAATAATTCTCATTTCATCCCCCCCTTATGTCGGCAGAGCGGCCGGTTAGAGCCTCGCTTATCGAGTGTCACGCGCTGGGTGAGATTTCTGTCTCCACAGTGGTGTCGACATTATGGTGTATCTTGATTTAGGGTAGATTTTGACTTAATGTCTCTGGCTCTAAAAGCAGTAAGTCAGTCAGTGGTTTAGTGCTGAGCTGGAGAGAGGCCAGCCGCACATCTGGCTATGGTTAAGAGGAGCTGCGATGCAGGAGTGGAGATGGAGGCCAGGGAGGGCTGAGTGATAGCTCAGTGCCTCAGATAACCCCTCCACAGCCACGCCTAGCTGGCCGCTTTAAGGGGCCCTTTTAGGGCCGCGGCCCTCCTGTGATCAACCCAGGCTTGTAACGGGGGCCCAACCACAGGACTAGAGCTAAAACCATCAGTCGATTATCAATTAATCCATCGTCAGAAAATTTAATCGTCAACAGTTTTATAGTTGATTGTTGAAGTTGCTTATCAAGGAAAATCTGATTGTAATGTTTTGCTTTTCTGTTTAATATCATTGTAAATAAAAGGATTGTTTTGGACAAAACAAGACATTTGACGACTTGGCCTTTGGCTCTTTGAACTAATACGTTTGCATTTCTCACACAGTTTTTACATTATTAAACGATTGCTCAGATAATTGTATAACGTAAATAATCAACAGACTAATCAAAAATGATATAATCATTATTTGCAGCCTTATATAGAACAGCTGGCCTTTTTAAAAAGTAGAAATTGTATCATGTTTAATGAGTTAAAAAAAACACAATATTGAATGATATTTTCTGTGAATTGGCCTCAGAAATCCAGTATTCATGATGCTATCATCGCTAATTTTAGCTAATCACAGATAAGACAGTTATGTCAGCCAACAAGTAACTATTTTTAAATATGTTTTGATATTGAACACACTATTAGATTTGTTAAACTCTAATATCAGTATTTTGTATTGGCCTGACAAATGCAGTGGTTGGGCACAATTGTAAACAAAAGGATACATATAAATCAACATGAAGAAACTGTCAAGACTAAAAGCATACAAAACTACATTTAGAGCCAAAGCTGTGTCATTTATGTGATAAAATACTAAGCATCACTTAGCTGCAGCTGCTTAATATCCTGCAAATTAATGGATAATGAAAATAACCGTCATAGCGCTGATCTACAGCCGTAACTGTAGCTTTAAAAATGCTTAATTTACAGTCGTACGAATGAGAAATATGCTGAATCTCTTGACTTTGTCGCCCTCCATCATTTTGTTTACCAGTCCCCCTTAGAATAATCTAGGTAATTGTAGATTTGTAAGATCTATTGAGCAGATTTGGCAGCATCCATTCTCCAAATGTGGCTTTCCAAAAAACTTTTAATTTGTAGTGATGCCAGTTTAGTGTCAACCCCAAAGTAATTGCTCAGTTTCCTTGTTTCAAGGACAAAGGATGGATGAAATGAGGAGATCAAGCACGTCAAGAAACTCATCTCAGTGCTCGTATGCTAATGTTGCGCAACCAACCCAGTTGTTTTGTGGTATCAAAATGCAATTACCTTGTGGCCTACATAACACTATCTCCACCCACAAGCTGAGAGATGTTTGGGTTTATATGACCATAAATTCTTCAGGCTCACAGGGAAGGAATCACAGCACGTTCAAATCCTCTCCTCCTGGTGTCACTTCCAAAACCACTAGTCTTTTAAATCATCAATAAACCCAATGTAAACAGACATCTTTCTTAGGCTGTCAGTTTTTTACACACATTTATCTCGGCACTGTCAGCTGTAAAATTGTAAGAATTAGCAGCTTTAGTTTGTTAACAGCCAAAAAGAGGCATTGTTGTTGAGTTGGCGGTGTCCCACAACTGTATGGATGGCCTCTCTGTGACTGTATCCTTGGATCAAAGCAAGCTTTGTCTCAAAAAAGTATTAAATTCAGAGTCAGCTGTCACGCTAATAGAGGAGGTTTGCTGGAGCGCTGATGCACAATTGAAGTCTTGATTCTTTAATTCCCGACCTCTTTTCTTTCTGCTCATTTTGAAGAGGGAGAAAGAGAAAGCCGTCATCTGATATTGACGCCAGTTAACCTCTGCAGGTGGAGTGTTTACACCTGGTGTTGGGTGTTGGGTGTTGGGCTCGAGGGCTCGAAGGCTTTAAACCACAACGATTCCTGTCATAAGAGAGTCAGTGTTGACTCTGTTTGGGGTTTGTAGGTGCAAACAAAATGGGGATTAATGCAGTTACATTTCGCTTAGAATTTTGCAAGCCTTCCTCAAAATTTAAGACACATTCTTTTGTCATAAACGTTCAGCGAGCGTATAGAAATTAGCGAGGGCGTGTTTTATTGCCTTTGAACTCTCACCGTTCATCTGTAAGGAAGAGTGAGACCGTGTAACTTCCTTCAAATAGTTACATCGTCTCGCTTTAAAAATGAATTATCGTTCAACCAATCGACTAATTCAAGGTCTTAATTGTTAAAGCTCAATAATAATTAAATTATAATCACATACATGCTATCATACACTGTTGCATCACATAATTCACATTATGCTTTGGTCTTTTTAAGCACCAGACTTTAAGAGATTACCCAGCATGACTTCATTTATTACTGAAGAAACATTTTCCTCTTCTTAATCGACTTATTGCTTTGTTTAATTAATAAATCCTAGTCGACTTTCTACTGAAGAACAATACAAGTGCATTTAAGGCGTAGGGATGAAGTTGACTACCGAGTTCCTCCTGGTAACACCTGTGACCAGTGGACCCGGTGAAGCAGGATTCATCAGCAGCAGCAGCTACAACACGGGGAGCTGACGGCCATAATGTCAACGTCACTGGTTTTTTTTGTAGTGGCGACCCCTGGGATCAAAGTGGAGAGGATTAAAGGCATTGTAAAGTGCCCCCCCCCACCCCTCCTGCCCAGTGAAAAGAGAGGGCCCCTAAGCCTGCATGGCTTTTATTGTCATAATCCATACAGTTTCAATTGACTATGGAATGCACTGGCTAAGATGATGATGGTGTTGTTGGCGGGGGTGTCCATATGCGTGTGTCTGAATGTGCATTTACGTGACCCGTAACCGTGCATGAGGCCTGTACAGCGTGTCGATGTATGCGACCCTCCCATACTGCAGTGACCAGCAGAGACTTGGCAGCACTATCACTGCAGTGGGCTCCTAAAAAGCCAGAAGGGGAATACCCAACTGGGCCGGCTCCCAAAAATGTCCCGTGTTTTATCTCCTCTCCGGGTTGGGGGTGGGAGGGAGGGGGTCGTACAGAGGCCTCTATTTTGGTCCTTTATTGATGTAAGGAGTGGCAGTAGGGTGTTAGGGGAGCAGAGAAGTCTGGGAATGTTAGGGCTATATAGCTTGGGAATAATATGCTCATCTGCGGGTCGTACTGTATACAGTAGGTTTATTTATACCATGGGCTGTATCAGTCTTGACATTGTAATCTATGATGGGAACAAGTTGATTGCAGTTGATTGATTGCAGTCCAAAACCCAAAGATATTCAAATTACAATGACATGCAACAGATCACATTTTAGGAGCTGAAACCATATGGCATATTTACCGGAAAAGTGATTCATCAATTATTAGGATTTGACATCCAGATGACATTTGTTCCAGGTCTCTACAAATGTGTCAATTCATATTGTATATTGAGTTTATATTCTGTCAGTCACACACGTGCACACACTTCCGTAGTTCATTGGTCATCACCCACTTGATAATAAGAGTGCAATGAGTGGATGCTCACCTCGCTTTGTGTCTTCACAGGGACGACACGTCAAGACTGGACAGCTGGCTGCCATCAAAGTCATGGACGTCACAGAGGTAAGGCTCCACATCCCACTGTAAGCATGTGCAGTTAGTAGTCATAGTAATGACATGCTCGCTAGAAAATTAACGAAAGTATCACAAAGAACTTGGATGTTTGCTCTTATTGTCTGGTTAATATTTAAATCGGTCGACATTCCATCGGATCTGACTCCGACATGTTTTTGAGCTTGCTTGAGGAGAAAATGCCACGCTCTGTAATGAGTGTCCCCCCCACCCCCCATAATAAACAGCAGGGGTGGGGTAGAGGCTACAGGATGCTTATTGAGTGAAGTGCGTCATTTGGCGGCCAGCAGGCTGCCCTCAGCCGTGGGAGGTCCCGTCTGCAGATGAGAGAACGCACACAACCACACATGCACATTTGCAGAAACACAAAGCAGAATGTTTCGGAGACGCCGCAAAGGCCAGCAGGGCCAACCACCCACACGGACATGATAATGATGGAGGAATACGTGTGTAATGATACCGTGCACACACACACACACACACACACACGCGTTACACCAATAACAGGCTCTGCTGGCGAATTCTGTCGAATGAGTTGCACTTGCGGCGTCCATCGCCCTCCCCTGGGGGAGCGAAGTCTAAAGTCATCAGCTGGATTTCACCCATGCGTCACGACCCCTGTAAGGACACATTTACCGCTATTTGAGTGCCACATACACCGTGATCGTCAAAACCCTCAAAGAGGCTCCTGACGCAGCAGCAGAGAAGCCCGTGTGCCCCGACTTGCCTGCTGCCGCTCCTCGCACAAACCGACGTCACGATGAGTCACGAGTGACACACTTGCCCGATGTGTTATCGTGTGTAACCGGTGGAGAGAATATTGCGCAACCGTTTCCTGTTCTGTGTGACAGGTTGCTGCTGTAGGTGCGCCTTCTCGACATGTAGTGACTTGTAGTCAACCACGTCAAACGGATACATTTTCACATGAAGCAGGTGAACGCTGAGGCTTAACCTGTTTTACTCACCTTGTGCTGCAAGTAAATTATCTTAAGCCATGATTTTTTTATTACTTGCACGCAATAGAGTGATTCATTGTGTATTGTCTTCAGCATTAACCTGATAAAGCTTCCTTGAAGGTAGTCCTCTGGGATGTTTAAGTCAATGTGACTGTGATTAAATTTGTGGGCATTAAACGGTATGCTAATCCAATTCTTTTAGCCCAAACAACAATTAAATTAATCGAGAAAATCATCAGTAATAATAAAAAAAAAAAAACAGTTGTTGGTTGCAGCCCTAAACCTCATGGGCACTCCTTAAAAGGAAGTACCTGGTTTTGGACTTGACGTCACTTTATCTTAATCACAATCTTCTAACGGTTACCTGATCATCTTCCCTGTGGTTTAGGGAGGCCATGTTGCACTCTCTCCTCCTCCGTCCCGGCTGGAGAGCTCATCCACAGGGACGCCGGCCAGTCCTGTGTCACTCTGACCCACATTCTCCTCCCTGCTCCACATTCTCAAATCCAAACACTCCTCAAACTGCTCTTCCTGTGCTGCCGTTTAGCCCCGAAGATAAAAATGGACGCCTTTCTACTTTGGCTTTGCATGATTAAAAAGCATTTCCAATCCTCCTGGTATAGACCTAAATAGAGGATTTGGACAGATAGTGGCTTTGTTCTTGTGTAGCAACATCATGTCGTCTTTGTGTATATCGACTGTATTAAATCGATTTTGTTTAATCTTGTAATGTTGGAAAAGACATGAAAACAAACAGATTTTCTGCCTTATGCTCAACCATGAAAAAACAGTCCACTACTTAAAGAAAACTGTATTTCATAATATTCATGCCTTGTATTATATCGTCTTGAGCTGTATCTACAAGCACATTGTTTGAATGCTATGTGCGACCTCGTACTCCACTCTCTGGTTTGTGGCTTGTACTTTGAGACATTGTTTCCCCTCAAATCCTCCGTGCTGTCATTTGACAAACCCCCAGTCCTCCTCTCCTCGCGGTCTCTCACACATCACCATGTGACTTGTGGCAGCGAGGCCTTCGCAGTCGGCAGTGTGATAATCCAACAGCTGCACGGCAGAGGGGGGGATAGACGGAAGAGGGAGGGCTGGAGGGGGGGTTGCGCACAACAGAAAGGCTTACGTCAACTCAAACGAGTCATGCAGCAGCAGTATGGCCGCCTGCACAGGCAGCCAACTGCCATTTTGCTATAGGTGATGCATGCACAAAACACAGGGTAGAAATATGCACACATAGCATCACGTTTCTCTTGATTTCACCATATTGTGGTGCTATGCGGCCCAGTGATAATTTATTAAAATCACTGTTAGTGTAACGAGGCACAGTCTGCAGTGATATTGCTGTGGTTTCTGTCCCCCTCCTCCCACTGTACTTTCTATAGGAGAGGCCGTGTAACCATAAAGCAAAGCACTCGCAGGCGAACCCCTGCACGTGTTCAATTAGTGTGTCGCTGTTAATCATTGTCAAGTTGCTACTGGGTGCAAGCAGGGAGTTAGCACTGCGGCTAGTTGACCTTTTTTTTTTTTTATTCATCAAGATGTGACACTGGACAGGTTCGCTTCTGTCTTGCACTAAAGGCCACTTCCAACGGAGACTATAAACACGGCATTAAAGCTACATCTGGCAGTTGAATTAGCTTTTCTTAAACTCACTGATTTCTCTTTGGTGTTCTGTATCTACATGGTCTTTGTGTCATGATCATGTCTGTTCTTCAGGTTGTAATCGATCCATTTCCTGCTGATTTATTACTCTTCCATTAAGTGATTTTACACAAATTATGCATGATGTTTACAGTGTGTTTGCAGGTAAATAGAGCCTTAGCTTTCTTCACAGCTCTAAGCAACTCTGTTCAGTATAATGTCTGCCTGATACTTATGGATTAACTGTTAGGGATTTGCCATCGATCTAATGTATATTTAGTTTTAGTTTTTTTTTTTTTTTACAAGGGATTACCAATAATGGCTACTGTACTCATCAGCTCACGATTAGACTCACTCATGCATCATTAATCCCTAAACAAAGGAATCATTTGGCAGTAGACGGACGACTGCTTCTGCATTGTTACATAGCCTAGTCCCAGCCGAAAGATGAATGAGGCCAGGCTGAAATAAAACCAGGGCGTCGTCACATTTGCTATGACCCAAAGTACGGAAGTGAATTAATCTGAAATGAAATGTCACTCAAGGCCAAATGATGATTTAGGCCGTTGCCACACAGTCGTTATTGTTTCAATAAAGAGTTTCTAGTGGAAGGACAAACACCCTATTGTCTGTTTATACCTCTGTAACGTGTGTGTGTCTGTGTGTTTGTGTGTGTGTGTGTGTGTGTGTGTGTGTGTGTGTGTGTGTGTCTAGGATGAAGAGGAGGAAATTAAACTGGAGATCAATATGCTGAAGAAGTATTCCCACCACAGAAACATAGCCACCTACTACGGTGCTTTCATTAAGAAGAGCCCCCCGGGACACGATGACCAGCTATGGGTAAGTCCCCAAATCCATAAAAGATATTAAGGTTGACTAAGAACTGTGAGAAATATGTAGCTGCCATGATTATTTCTTACACCAACTTTCCCTTTTCAGTCATCCTAAGCTCTATGATCCCTAGCTCTGTAGTATTTTCATTTATATTTGTGCAATATTTACAAGGGTCATGTACTAAACCTATTATTGTTCCTCAAACATCACAAGCTTATCCTCTGATGATTCGTACCTGTTTCTAGTTGGTGATGGAGTTCTGTGGAGCTGGTTCGATCACAGACCTGGTGAAGAACACCAAGGGGAACCAGCTGAAGGAAGACTGGATCGGCTACATCTCCAGAGAGATCCTCAGGGTGAGTTCCTCTCCTCTCCTCCTTGTCTCCTCTCCTCTCTCACAGTCACTCATGTCCTCTGTTTCTCCTCTTCCTCCTCAGGGTCTGGCCCATCTTCATGCCCACCACGTCATCCACCGTGACATCAAGGGCCAGAACGTCCTGTTGACGGAGAATGCCGAAGTCAAACTAGGTGAGCAGCAGCACAGGTTTTTCCATGTGTTTGCTAACTTTTCCTCAGATCGGTGTACAACACCTCGTTGACTGTGGTCACTCTTCTCTCTCCAGTCGACTTTGGCGTGAGTGCTCAGCTCGACCGGACAGTGGGGAGGAGAAACACCTTCATCGGGACCCCTTATTGGATGGCCCCTGAGGTCATTGCTTGTGACGAGAACCCAGACGCTACATATGATTACAGAGTAAGAGCCACCGCTCAAAAGTTGACATTATGTAATTGTGTGCAAAAGGGTGCACCTTGATTTGTCTGTGTGTGTGTGCTGTGATTAATGGCCGCCTTTCCTTGCAGAGTGATCTGTGGTCTTGTGGAATCACAGCTATTGAAATGGCTGAAGGAGCACCACGTGAGTGCGAGCTTTTCTTTATATCAGTGATTTTACGCCGGTTCAATCCCTTGAATTCGTATTGATGCTCTGCATGTGTGCATCTACTTCCAGCACTTTGTGACATGCACCCAATGCGTGCGCTCTTCCTCATTCCAAGAAACCCTCCTCCCAGGCTCAAGTCTAAAAAATGGTGAGTACCACCCAGAAAGGATGTTCTTCATGCATTTCTATCCCTTCCAATCCTATTTTAACTCTAAGAAATCTTGACACAGGATTATTTCAGATATAGATTTCCTACTTGGTCCCTTTGTGAGTACTGTAGTGCGTTTTTATTTTATCTCTGACCAGGAAGCCACAGAGGCTTGAATTGGCCTTTTCCTCTGTGCTTTGCTGCTGAGTTGAACATCTGTGGTACACCTGCTCTGGCAGGCTCAGCCTCTCCTGGCACGCACTGCAGCGCTGCTCTGGACGCACTGCAGAAAAAACTTCTTTTTTTTTCTGGCACTAGAGCTGAGATGAATTAGTTCCTATTTTTAACACACTATGTGGTATGGCTGGGCCTCTACACTATTATGGATCCTATCTTGCATTAAATAATACAAATAGTATAAATGGTTGTTTTGCTGTTGTATCGTTTGACTTGTTTAATTGGAAGTGAATTGAACCCACCCCTTCATGGCAGCAGGTGCAATGATGCAGTGATGATAATTTCATTGTCCTGCGCCCCGTATATTAGAGCTTTCATGGCATATATGTGATGAAAGGTTTGATGCTGCCTGTCCACATGTATAAACCTCAATTTACACTGAGAAACCAGAGGCTGTTGTGTTTCCAAGACATAAAGTGAGGGAGTGTTGCAAGGACTGATGGGTAATTTGTAATCCGAGCTTGTTTTCAGAAATGTCTGTTTTACTTAGGATCCTCGGATGTGCTCTCTGCTTTAATGGCTGAAATATATCTCTGGCACCCGCTGTCTCTTCTTATGCGTCACCCTCTCTGTCATGCACCGCTTCTCTCTGTTGACTCTTCTCCCCTGCTTCTTTCTCCGCAATCCCCACAGGTCCAAAAAGTTTTTCAGTTTCATCGAGGGCTGTCTGGTGAAGAACTACACACAGCGCCCCCCGACAGACCAGCTGCTGAAGCACCCCTTTATCCGAGACCAGCCCAACGAGAGGCAAGTCCGCATCCAGCTCAAAGACCACATCGACCGTACCAAGAAGAAGAGGGGAGAGAAAGGTGCGTCTGCCTCTCTCTTTTGTTTTCACTTGCCGACAGCTTTGCCTATTCACAGAAATGTGACAATGTAATTGTGTAATAGATAATCTCACATCATTTCTCAAGCCAGTTTCTGATGTGATTCTGACTTTATTTTATCGTATACAGATGAGACGGAGTACGAGTACAGTGGCAGTGAGGAGGAGGAAGAGGATCCTCCGGGGGAGCAGGAGGGAGAGCCCAGGTATGCTCGACTGGTGACTTCTTAAAAACCAGTGTACCTACTTGTTGGAAGGCACAACAATCCAAACCCAGTGTCTCTCTAATCTAACCGCTGTGTCTGGATTCCTCCCATCGTCCAGCTCCATCGTCAATGTGCCAGGTGAGTCCACGCTGCGGCGCGACTTCATCCGCCTGCAGCAGGAGAACAAGGAGCGATCGGAGGCGCTCCGCCGCCAGCAGCTCCTCCAGGAGCAGCAGCTCCGGGAGCAGGAGGAGTACAAGCGCCAACTACTGGCCGAGAGGCAGAAACGCATTGAGCAACAGAAGGAGCAGAGGAGGCGGCTGGAGGAGGTTAGATGATTTTTTTTTCTTGTTTTTTGTCATCGAGCTCCGAAGAGATGAGACTGATCTGACTGCCGGAAGTCACGTTTTTGTTGAGAAATGTTGACATCTCTCTGTCTTCTGCCCCCACAGCAACAGCGCCGTGAACGGGAGATGAGGAGGCAGCAGGAGCGCGAGCAGCGTCGCCGTGAGCAAGAGGACAAGAGGCGCGTCGAAGAAATGGATCGTAGACGTAAAGAAGAGGAGGAACGCCGGCGGGCTGATGACGAGAAGAGGAGGAACGATCGCGAACAGGTCAGCTTTAAAACAGTTTACACCTGCCACATTGCCAGTGAGAAAAGGCCAAATTAGATGTTGACTGCCGGCTTAGATATTTGCTCTGAGACTTGCGATTGGGATCTGAATAGAAATCTGCTTAGAGACCACTTACTGGATGTGAAGCTGGACATTGTATTTCCACTCTGTCGACGCCCACTAACCACATTGGCTTGTTTTTCTTTTCTTTGATTGACAGGAGTACATCAGACGTCAGCTGGAGGAGGAGCAGAGACACCTGGAGATGCTGCAGGAGCAGCTGCTCCGTGAACAGGCCATGCTGCTGGTCAGTCACACACACATGCACCACATGCAGTAACTTGTGCATCCAAGTTCAGTTCAGTTAACCACTTTCAGGTGTGTTGTTAATTGACTTTTTAGAGTCATCTTCAGATCATCGTTTTGTTTTATCATTTACATGACAAAGAAATGTTGTGTTCCTCCATTGCATCATGTTGTTAATGCATCCTCTCATTTTGCATTAATTTTGTAAAGTGAACCAAATCAATAATTTGACAAATGATTTGAACTCTAAACTCTTCTTCTGCATTTTTTATATAATATTATATTTAATTCCGTCTGCACCGTGTATTCTCCTTGTAATAAGGATTAAACAGGTAAATGCCAACAACAAATGCTGCCAAAGTCTGACTGTATAAAGGATGGCACTTATTTCTAGTCGGTTTGTCAGGCCGACGCAGGCTGCCAGCTCTCCCGTCTCTTTTCACCGCCTTAAATCAACCCCACACTCTGCAATAGGAGTTCAAGTGGCGGGAGCTCGAGGAGCAGCGCAAGGCCGAGCGACTCCATAAGCGCCTGCAGCAGGAGCAGGCCTACCTGCTATCGCTCCAGCACGAATCCAAACAGCCTCCTGGCAACAAGACCAAACTCCCCTCAGACCATAGCATACCTCCACAGACCTCCACCCTGCCCCCCGGCAGAGTCCTCACCGCAACCCCTCAAGCTCAGGTCCTTGAAAGTGCCGTTTCCTCCAGAGCCCTTCAGACAGTCCCCTCAGACAGCCCTAAGTCCCCGGCAGCAGCGCCAGAGAAGACTGACTCTGATGAAACCTGTCCCAGCCAGCTCTCAAACTCCCCCGACCCCCCTCAGACCGAAACCCCCACTGACTCTGAACCTCCCCAGGCAGAAAGTTTGGAGCCCGATAGGCCTGCAGAGCCTGTCAGTGATCCTCCTCAGCCTATCAGAGAGGTGAACCTCCTCGTTGGGTCTGCCTACCCCGCTGCCTGCTCTTTCCAGCTTCTTCTTGCTTACCCTCACACAGACTCAGTGACCATAATAACAGAGGTGGTGCGAGCAGCAAATAATGGTTTTCTTTTGCCCAAATAGTTACATTTCTTTGGCACTGTCTGTTTTGGATGCAGTGGCGTTATTCCAAAGCAATTGCTAATTAAGTTCAACGCGGGCCCCCTCAGCCAGACCTTTTGAATGCAACAAGTGGGGGGGGGACGTTGGAGAATAGAAACTCACAGGCTGGCAGCAACCAGCCTTTTTATGTCCTGAATAAAACAGAGCTGTTCTCCTCCACTCTCTCTTGGCACTCGCTCTCACTTGCACTGTTGTTAGTCTCCTAGCTACTAAAACTGTCAGGATGTCTGAAATATTTGTGTCTTCATTTTCACTTGAAGTAGGCTGAGCAAGAGAAAGAGAAATAATCAATTTGTAGGAAAAATAAGCAAGATTCCATTTCCAATAACATCTTTTAGGCTTTTTTTTTTCATTTCCCCATAAAGACAAAGATGATTAATTTCATGCTTACATCTTTTATTTGGTGTTTTTTGTAGTTAATTTTTCACTTTGATCATGCGTCATTTGAGTCCAAGTACTCCTTTCATCCTTTTCTCTTGGAGTTTTTTTTTCCTCAGAACAATACAGAACAACAAGTTTTAGGAATTTCTCTTGATCTTGGACGGCCACCTGTGAAATTCTTCAACAATGCTGTTTTGACTCTCAATGTGTGTGGATCAGGGCCGTTGCATGTGGATGGCTGAGGCCCAGACTAACATGCAGGACACCCCAAGCAGTGTCTCCCGTCATCAACAGAGCTGTTCCGTCATTAACAATGATTTTTCCCACCGTTTATCATGCAAACGTAATTACAGGGATGTATTTGTTTTCGAAAGAGTCCTGTCTGTGCATATATACCTGTGTCTGTACGGCTGCCTCGAATGGGCTTCAAGCATGTTCGATGTCACCAGATGTTTGTCTGTCAAATATGAAGGTTTCTGTGTATGACAGAAGACTCTTAACAGACAGTAAAATGAGAAAAAACAAGCAGAAGGGAACATATTTTTTATCTCTGCCACTTTTCTTTAAAACTTAAGAAGTGGTTCCCTTCTACTTGAGTTTTATTTATCTATGTTTTGTCAATCATTGAGATATTTCCCCTGACCCTCATCCCCTCTCTGTCCTGTACCATTCCCTCATCCCAGGCCGACGAGCGGTACCGTAAGAACATTCAGGGCTCCCCTCAGATTGCCCCTCCCTCCAAGCAGCCCCCTCTGCCTCCCCGCTCCTCTGAACCGTTCTCCAATGGCGGCCCCTCCTCCGAGGCCTCCGCCATGCACCGGCCCATGGAGCCTCAGGTAACTCCCCCACCCTCGCCTGTTCCTCTCCTTCCCGACGCTCTCTTCCTCCCTCCCTGCTAAGCGGGTGTACTCGCACGGTTTTGTGAATCAGCGGAGCAACAGCGGGGTCAGTTCCTGGGCAGAAGGGCGGTGAAGTGTGTTTATCTTCCTTCTGTACAGAAACAGTTAGGGGCGGAGCAAGTAATCTGCACTGAAACTGAAAGAGTTTTCTACAACTACAACCAGTAGTCATGTCAAAGGAATAGTTTATAGGAAATCAAAACCTGCCTATCAGCACCTCTAAAGCTCACTAGTTAACACGTTATCTAGTTTGTTTAACAAAAACCAAAGCGTAAAAAAGACACGTTGTGGTTTTTGCTTCATATTTACTGACATGAGAGTGATCTTCTCAAACTAAATAAACCTATTTCCCCAAATGGTGAACTGATCCTTTAAGCCGTGGCATCGACCCAAATCCCAGACAGTGAATCACATCATCATGTCGTGTTGTGCGTTGTCTGCTGCATGCATGTGTAAGCGATATATCTCAGCACATGTATGTGCAAAACCACACACATCTTCCCTCATGTCTCACTGTGTTGTCTGCTTGTTTCACCTCCTCCTCCTCCTCCTCCTCCTTCTCCTCCTCCTCCTCCTCCTCCTATTCCTCCTCCTCCTCCTCCTTGTCCTTCCTCCTCCCTCACCCCCTAAAAGGTCCAGTGGTCCCACCTGGCTGCTCTAAAAAGCAGCAACAGCGCCGCCCCCTCTCCTCCTCCTCCTCCTCTTCCTCCTCCTCCTCCGCCCGTGGTCTCTCGCTCCCAGTCCTTCAGCGAGCCCGGTGGTGTGACCTCTAACTTTGCACAACTCCACCTGCGTTCCCAGGACCCCCACCATCACCACCCATCGCCCGCACGCACTGATCCCCAGCCCCAACCTCCCCTCCACCACCCTCAGGCCCACACTAGGGCCAGCGGCGAGGAGGCACCTCCCAAGGTAAGGAGCTGATGAGGGCCCCCCTTCCTCCCCATCCCTTTCCTGCCCGTAACCCCCTCATTCACTTCCTCTTCATGCCACTCACTTCACTTGTCATGCCGTCTGTTTGTGTTTGCCTTGATGTGTTCAGTCTCATTTTCATCGACATCGACCACTGTACAAGTTGTACAAGTTGTGTCAAAACGAGGAAACGTTGCACTTCTAGGCCTTGAAATTACTTTGCACATTCAGTAATGATTTAATATATCAATAAGTGTGTAGTGGGGGTGCTGGTGCTGGAGATCCTCTGTCCAGCTTTCTCTGAGCACTCAGTTGTTGTGGGTAAAGAGATGTTTCTGTACTGTATTTCACTGTCGGGTTTTGATACATCAATTCAAAGATGATGTCCATACACGTGCCTTATTGGGTTTATGAAATTATAGTGGAGAAGTTGCTCTTCTCTGGTTTCTGTCTTCTTTTTATTTTACATAAAACCCTTGTTTTGGTAACTTTAAATTCTCACATTGGATTCCCAGTTATTTATTTTTATACGTAAGAAATTGAATGAAGTACACTGTTATCTTGTCACACACACAAACCTGCCATCATGTGAGGACCTTTTGAATCTGTTTCCTCCAGGTCCCAGTGAGGACAACTTCCAGGTCTCCGGTACTGTCGCGCCGAGAGTCCCCTCTGCCATCACAGCCCGGCAACCAGGTTGGACAGAGGAGCGCTGGAGGGTAAGTAAAGAGACCTCTGGATTTCTAAGGATTTTTTTCTTCTTTTTGGTTGATGAACTTGAGAGGCAGTTGCACACATTTAAGCTGTTTCAGAGTATTATAGGAGCATTGCTTGTGCGCGTTAATGCGACGTTGTTTTCTGTGACAGTAATGTGGAGCAGCGTCCGCTGTGGGACCGAGTGGAGAAGCTGCAGCCTCGGCCAGGCAGCGGCAGCTCCTCCGGCTCCTCCAACTCCAGCTCCCAGGCCAGTCCTGGTGACCGCTTCCGACCACGCTGTGAGTCCCCTGGTACTGTACTCGGCTACATTTCACTAACTCTACTAGCTGCTTATCACCACATTAGCATTATTACTATAATAACACCATTCTCGTTAGTATGCTATCTGCTCACGCTCCAATATGTTTTCTATTTTTTTTTATACAGGCAATGAAAGATCGTTTGAGAGCCAACTCTCTGTTTCCCCCTCACTAACTCAACCTCCTTTTGTTCCCTCAAAGCTTCCTCCAAATCTGAAGGATCGCCTCTCCAGCGGCCTGAAAATATTCCCAAAAAACAAGATGAAAAGAACCTGGCCAGGCCAACTCGACCAGCTGTAAGTCCACTGTTACTAAGTGCTGGTTGAACTTGTTTAATGCTGAATAGGTGAAAACTGTTGTGAAAACTGTTTTTCTCTACTTTCTACTACTTTAATTATTCAATCACCGGGTGCAACTGCTCATGAATCCGATGGTTCGTGATTGTTGGGGAACCTCTTAGGGTGATGCGGTAAGCCTATTAAACGAGATTACATAATCACACCTATGCTATGCTTGCACCATTGCCCCCTTCATTGCATTATGTGATAACGGTTTGTGCTAGAAGAGCCGTCTCTCCTCTGTGAGGATTAATGCAATAAGTCTTACCTCTGTCACTGGATACGGTGCTTTGTGCCTGTGATTTGTTTGCCTCCTGCTGCCGTCTTTCCTCGTGCCTGCACAGTTATTTCTCACTGTATCGCTTGTAGTCGACACGTCTCACAAGAAGGGTTAACCCTCCGCAGCAGCTTCCCCAGCCTGGATTTGAATGCGACCACATTCCTCCTGTTCCCTTGTAACTCCCAGAGTTGCTCCTAATCTCACCTTGCTTTGTTGTCGGATAAAATGTGGCACATTGGCTTTGTTGAGCATGCACGGGAAGTGTCCCTCCTCCCTCTTCTTGCTTGTCACTGACCTAAGACTGCATTATTAAGAGTGCAAAGAACAAGCCGAGGGCAACGTGGTTACAAGACTAATCTAGGAATCAGAAAACAATTAAACTACGATCTGATTTACCAAACAATAAGCCACTTAACTCACCACATCCCAGAACTTGGACTAACTGGGATCTTAGCCCAGGTCTCACATGGTTTTGAAACATGCCAACTCAAGGACAGGTATTTTGTTTGAGAAAAACTTACACCTGGGCTAAAAATAGACGATGCACAAACAACCTAAAGAGGGCAAACATTTCTACTACACATACCCAGAGATCTCAGCCCGTAAATATACGGAAGTTGAACAGAAAAAAATGTATGAAGTGTGGCGGAATGTCTTCACGATCTTCTTGAAAGCGAGAGCCTGTTACCCAGTGTTTTACCTAAAGTTTGTAAAAGCGTGCCACCAAATTTTCTGACATACTATTAGGATTGATAACTTTTTGATTTGGTCAGTGCACAAATTTATGAACTGGCATAATTCCAGATAACCTGAGTTTCGCCAAGATATCGGACTTATGACTTCCTTACTGTGCCTCTTAGGATCTGACAGCTCTGGCCAAGGAGCTTCGTGCGGTAGACGACGTGAGGCCTCCCCACAAGGTCACCGACTATTCCTCCTCAAGCGAGGATTCGGGCACCACCGACGAGGAAGACGATGAGGAAGTGGACCAGGAGGCGGGAGAGGAGTCCACCTCGGGAGCTGAGGACTCCAGGGCTGGGTAGGTAGAGCTGCGATGATGTGTTGGCCCACAGTCCTTACTGTCTGTTGCATTCATCTTTCTTTGCAACCAAAAAAAACATTCTGTCACTTCTCAAGTGCTGCATGGCTTTTCTGCATGAGTGTTAACACTGGTCTGGTTACGGACGTCAGATTTTCCCATGGCTTCCGCAGGAGGCTGAGCAACGGGGAGACAGAGTCGGCTAAGACCATGCTGGTGGAAGACTCTGAGAGCGACCAATCCATCACGCCCTCCAAGGATGGCACGCTGGTCATCAGACAGGTAAGAAGGAGAAAACGAGATTATCTTCTTCTTAGCTTAACAGTTAAAGGCACACTCTGTTTGTATGTAGTTGTTAGAAATGTCATTTTCATCTTTCTTTGTCCAGTGTCAGTGTTGTTTATCCACACATTCTCCACCATCTCTTCTGTGCTACTGTATATTACCATGCCGTTACATGTTTTAGTCATTACAGACTTGCTGCTTCTCATTTCACATTTACAGATCTAATACCTCAGATTGTTATAGATTGCATTTAACGCGACATGCACAGCAGCGATGGTCTCCAAAGATGATTCAAACGAATAGTAAAGCATGATACGAAGCAGCAGACTAGCAGCCAAACATGCGCCTCTCCACCTGCTTGCTCGAGCCCAAGTGTGCCTGTTCTTGCTTCCAGAGCACCGTTGACATAAAGCAGTTGGTCAATCTCTCCTCTCCCTCGGCTGGCCTTGTTCACGTCCACGGCCAGCCCCAAACCCCCAGCCACGGCCTCGCCGAGAAAAACGGCTTTGCCGGCCGCATACACCACCTACCAGACCTTATCCAGCAGAGCCATCACTCGCCTTCCTCTTCCACAACCATCCCTTCCTCCTCCTCCTCCTCCTCCTCCTCTTCGTCCTTCCCCTCGTCATCTAGCTTTGCCAGTCCTGCCATGTCCACACAGAACCCCCTGGACGAGCTCACTGCCATAGAGGTATGTCACCCTCACATCAGCGAGACAAACAGCTGAGGAATGGACTGTTGCAGGGTGGTACAGGCTTCGACATGCGGAAAAGCGGATTTACTCAAATAGCAGTTGCATTTGTTTGTTCTGTCTCGAGGAGTTACTGCTCCAGCACTACTATAGAGGAGAATTTTTAAATGGCCGTCCTCTCCCTTGATGTGATTGCTAGGTACAATACATAAGTAGCAAATGCTCCTCTCATCTAGTTATTTTGTGCAGGATGGCAAACGGTTCTCCATCTCAAAGCCTGTACACACCTCGCCGTCCAGTCCTTGATTGTTGGTCGGAGCCTCTCCGGCCCTCTGCGCTGTGTCCTCCTGCCTTCACTCTGGCTCTCCTCTGCCCCCTTCTGGCTTGGCTGACACCTCCGATCTGCAACCTGCTTCCCTCCTGCAATTCACTGCATCGCACTGTGTCGCTGCTAACACTGGTGCCTCCTGGTGGTAGAGCATGGTCGTGGCATTGAGGAAACTAAACAATGAACAAGCATCACTTAGCAGTGAATTGACCACCTCGAGTAGTCCTAGCAGTGTTGGGTGATGGCATGCCTGGTGTGATGGTAGGGGTGAAATGGGGCTATATATTTAGGTTTTTAAATATGTATTGGACTGCAAGTCCTCAAGCACACATGACCTACATACAGAGAAGAAATCACATTTATTTTTAATGTTTGTTGTCTTAGATTACCGCCTCTTTCGCGGCGTGACACATGCACAGCTAACAACACGCTCTCTCTGGTGGTGGAATTATGCTCTTCCTCTGTGCTTTAATAGGAGCAGCTCTTTCCTCTAACACTTCACAGCAGCCAGCGTGTGGATCGTTTCTCGTTTCCCTCAACACATTTCTTCTTGTCGCACATGTTGTTTTCCCACTCTCAAACATTTCTGTCTTCGTTGGCTTCAAAACAACAAACATAACTGCACGTCATCCTTTTTCTTTCCATTTGATTTGTCATAAATTTGAATTGTAGTGCCAACCATGTATTCCCTGTTGTTTGTGTCACAAAAAATGTAGTTTGATTGAACACAGTTAAGCTGTTTTATGAGCTCCGAGAGGTAGAAATATAACTCGAGGTCTGTTGCTATTGGAGTTAAAAAAAAATCAAACGAATCAGTGTAACAATCATTTATGGACCAAGGCCCTTATCTCTGATTCTGTTAGGCCTCCTGTTCTCTCTCTCTCTATCGCCATTGTGAAATTACTTTAATGATTAAATACAGTTTACTCCACTAACATGAATTGCCATTGCTTTCTATGCAGGTTAAGTACAAGTTTAATGTTTTTCTAAATGTCTTTAAATCTCATTCAGTCCCAGTCAGAAAGCAACTCCATGTCCAAACACAAGTCTTCCTCCTCCTTCACTCCCTTCATCGACCCTCGTCTTCTCCAGATCTCTCCATCCAGCGGCAGCTCCCTCAACAACATGGGTAGGTAGCGAATGGGTTTACGATGGCAGCTCAGTAATTAAAAACTGTTGAACGTAGTCCGCCTCAGTTTCCCCTGAGGGAGTTTTTTATGAGCAATAGCTTCTCCCCCAACATTTTTTCCCGCACTGATAAAGAAATTATGTTGAAACATCTGCGCTGAAGTGATGAGTCAAGTTCAACACAGGCCAGTGTTATGCGAGGGGGATGTTGTCATTGTCGTCCCATATACTCTTTATTGTAATAACTACAAGAGTGAAGTTTAAAAAGACTGAAGAGATGGGTGAAGATGAACGGACACGGCACCGTGTGTTCAGACCAGGCACCGGGTTGTTCAATAATAATTTAAATACACGATGGCATCCAGCCTGACCTCTATGTGGCCCCTCCAGCAGCGTTTGGGCCGGACGGACGGCTTGCAGACCCGCTGAGAGCCGACCCGTCCCGTAAAGGCTCGGTGGTCAACGTCAACCCGGTCAACACGCGCCCGCCGAGCGACACGCCAGAGATTCGCAAGTACAAGAAGAGGTTCAACTCTGAGATCCTGTGTGCTGCGCTTTGGGGTAAGTGTGCTTCATTCAGCCGCTGTGAGGGAATCATGGCGTTGCTCAGAAACACCTCAGTGGGGCGGTCGCTTGTTAAACCTAATTATTCTACTCTGGTTCCCGTCCAAGCGCTGCTAACTATGGCTGTTTCATTCACGTGTCCAGGAGTGAACCTGCTGGTGGGAACAGAGAGCGGTCTGATGCTGCTGGACCGGAGCGGTCAGGGGAAGGTCTACCCTCTGATCAACCGGAGACGCATCCAGCAGATGGACGTCCTGGAGGGACTCAACGTCCTGGTCACCATATCGGGTACAGTGCATGTGCTGCCTTCCGCCACTGAACACAGATATTGGCTTTTGATTCATTCTCAATAATATCAATGTCACCTTTTTTAGATGTATCACAGTGGCGGGCTCATCTTTGAAAACTAATTGATGTCGTTGTTCACTTGCAACACTCATGGCTCTAAACATCCAGTTTAAATGCAGTACACGTTGTATTATTTGTGACATTTCTTTCTCTCGTCCAACTCCACCTCCTGCAGGCAAGAAGAACAAGCTGCGAGTGTACTACCTGTCGTGGCTGAGAAACAAGATTTTGCACAACGACCCTGAGGTGGAGAAGAAGCAGGGTTGGGTTAATGTGGGCGAGCTGGAGGGTTGTGTCCACTACAAAGTCGGTACGTCTCCAAAGATTCCTGAATCTCAAATGAATGAAACAAAAAAAAGGGGGGGTTAAAACTGACCCAGATTTGTTGATAAGGCCTCCTTTAAGCAATACCATAACTCACGAATGACTCACTTTTCATTCCAGTGAAATATGAGAGGATTAAGTTCTTGGTGCTGGCCTTGAAGAACGCTGTGGAGGTGTACGCCTGGGCACCCAAACCCTACCACAAATTCATGGCCTTTAAGGTAAGCGATCGTCATTCTGCAACAACAGTTACACCCCCCAATGACGCTCGTTGACCCGACTAACTCATCTCTCCATGATTGGCTTCAGTCTTTTGGTGATCTGGTGCACAAGCCTCTGCTGGTTGACCTGACGGTGGAGGAAGGTCAGAGGTTAAAGGTCATCTATGGCTCCTGTTCAGGCTTCCATGCTGTGGATGTGGACTCCGGTGCCGTCTATGACATCTACCTGCCCACACATGTAAGCACTGAGCGCAGTCTGGGCACGCCTCGGTTTTCCATGCGCCTTCACTCTCTTAACGCTTCCCTCGTTTTTTTCCTTCCTCAGATCCAGACCAGCATTCAGTGCCATGCCATCATCATCTTGCCCAACACTGACGGCATCGAGTTGCTGGTGTGTTACGAGGACGAGGGCGTCTACGTCAACACCTACGGGCGCATCACCAAGGACGTGGTGCTGCAGTGGGGAGAAATGCCGACTTCAGTGGGTAAGTGGGAGACAGAGCAAACAGCTCAGTTTGACTATGACCGGTTCTTCACTGTGCACATTGAGTGCTTGCTAGGGAAGTTGTGTCTCATGAATCCCTCCCCCTCTGTGTCTGAGCAGCCTACATTAGGTCAAACCAGATCATGGGCTGGGGTGAGAAGGCCATAGAGATCCGCTCAGTGGAGACGGGCCACCTGGACGGCGTCTTCATGCACAAGAGAGCCCAGAGACTCAAGTTCCTTTGTGAGAGGAATGACAAGGTGAGAACATTTCCTTCCTTCCTGCTTTTTCTGTTTTTTAACTATCTTAAGTCATTTTCAGCGCTGTTGTCAAAGAAAATGTTCCGGCTGACATTTGTCCCCTTCATCTGCCGTCTATCAGGTCTTCTTCGCCTCCGTGCGCGCTGGCGGTGCCAGCCAGGTGTACTTCATGACCCTGGGACGCACCTCCCTCATGAGCTGGTAGTCGACATCCCGCCACGCCAGCCAACACGACGACCATACCTAAGCAGTGACCAACAGATGACGATTGTGACTATGACCGACGACGACGAAGAAGCCTCGAGCGTCTCGATGGAGGGAACAGGCTTCCTCTCAGCCGCTCGGGCGAACAAACAAACAACGGATTGGACTGTAATCATGAAAAGAAGCTAGGGACCGGCGTGTGTTTGGGGGCGAGGAGGTGCGTTCTGTTAGTGTCCACTGAGTGTACTAGTAAACTATATTACGACAACAGAAACCCCCCCCGATCCCCCCCAAGCCTCCAGGTTTTCCCTCACCCAACCTTTGAGCCGATCCCCTCCTCCTCTTCCTCTGCGGGATGCGGGATCTGTTGCCAGTTGATGGTAAATCTTTAATGTGTCATAGTAAAACTTTGCATCGTGTATGTGTGTGAATGGAGGAAACACTGAGCATGTGAATGACTGAAGGGACGATTAGAGGCTAAACGCGGCTGTCACTGTATCAAAGAAGGCGAATACTTTATGTGCCACACCTCGAGTGTCGCCGTTTGTAGCTGTAGTTTAGTCCGAGTCCTGTTCAGGTGAAATTAACTCCCTATTCCCACCACGGTAGATTTCCACGTCAAGCATGCCATTTAACACAAGTTCACCGCCACATAGATAACGCTTGACATGTAAATCTGCCTCTGTATCTTCACTTTTTTTGCCTTCTCTTCCTTAAAGTGAAGATTTTTTTTAAGGGACCTTCTTGATATATCCATTAAATACAGGGTACTGGATATCAGCGTGTACATACTAACTACATCTACCTTGTAGGCTTCAGACTCTCCCAGGTTTTACAGACACTATCTCGACTTTTACCACATTGCCTCACATATTGTAGGTTATGTCGGACAGAAGTAGCCCTGTTTATGACGGCATGTTGCTTTGGTGTTATCGACAAACATTTTTCCATACACTGTATATTTTGTATGTGACTTGCAGCACATAAATAAAGCATAAGGATTTTAGGACACAACCGTAGATGAGTTTTAAAGGAAAAATTCACCCTATTTATCATTTGTCTTCTTTTTTTTTTTTACTGCTTTCCAAATTGTGATTTGCTTCTCTGGTCAACCAGCTGTGTCTGTTGCCGGTTGCTCATTTTCACATCTACTGGAAAACTAGCAACCAAAACCACAAATGGACCCAGAAATGTGAGATGCATTACCCGGTGGATTTTCCCTTTAACATCAGTCATAAGTAGGGCTAGGACAAACTGTGAATTAGACATGCAGAATTAGCAGGTGGCCATTGAGGTAGCATTGAGGGCACAGTGGGCAGAAGGGACGGTGAGGGAACGAAGGCAGTGTGCAGAGATCCAGAGGGCTGAGAAGAAGCTTTGAACATCACACTCTAGGAATGGGGAGGAAATCGGGATCAGCTGATTGTCCTCCGTCTGCACCACGTTTGAATTTCACGTCTACAATCATCCAACTGTATTTTGAAGGAGACTTTAGCTTAATGTGTAGCTAAACGGTTGCCTTAGAAGGGTCTCCAGCTGATTAGAGCGGCTCAAAATCCTCCGCGGGTTTTGACAAGTTAAAAGTGAAGTTTGGAATTTACGTACTGTAGGAACACTTGAGTCCAAATCAGCCATGTGACTCAATATTGGACCTCTTCTTTTTTTTTTTGCTATTTTGGGCTTCAGACAGGCGATTAGTTTGTTTTCTCAGTCCAGTCGGGATTGAAGAGACAAATACTTTGAACTGGATCACTTTTCCATCCCAGAATGGAATTTACTTAATTTCCCTTTTCTTCCCCTCATCCTCTTTTAACCCGAACGACAAGGAAAGACTTTGTCACTTCATGTTAGACAGCCTCATAACCACTGTTAAAATATAGAGTCCATCCTGCAGCTGTGTGTTTGTGTGAATGAGAAAACTATATACGGGACTTTCACCCCCCCATCCCCACTCCCACCCCCATCCCCACTCCCGCCTAAACTTCAACTCTTTGACCCTGCTCTCAGTAAAAGTGGTGCCTTCACTGTCCAAGGTGGGACCTGCTGAGAGCTGCAGAACATGGGAACAAGAAGCTTTCACTGTCCTGATCATCTGTGAAAAGCAAAAGAAAGTCACGTTCTAATAGCAGTGTTACAAAACCACTTCAGATGGCGTGAACTAAGCGGCATATTTTTAACTCTGACTTAGTTTTTAGTCTTGTTTCTGCAATTTTTATTATGTAATCCTTCAGATAAGTATGCGACTGCAGTGGTTTTTAAATTGTAATGCACACCTTATGTTGAAAATGTTTACAGAAGCAATTGTTTCGTTAAACCAATGTGCATCGATATGAATATTTATGGTTTATTTTGAGGGCAGTTTTTCCCTGTTTTTGTATTTTGTATTATTCCCTTTTTGTACTATCATTTAGACGTTTGTGTACAGGAATAATCCACTTTTGCTCACGTTCTGAATTACACAAGTCTAGAGTGTGATTTCACTGACTCCTCTACATCCTGCGTAGTGTGCACAGTGTGCCCCTGGCTGTGTGGCAGCGTGGATCAAATGTTTTCTACCACCCAGGTGCCAGGTGACATGTTCCCCCTCAAGCGTCTCTCTCTCTGCCATGCCTCTCTAATTTATGTCCTCTCTGTGTGTACTATGGGAATTACTGTATTTTCCTGAAGGTCTTTTTTTTCCATTGAATAAAATCAGAAGTAATTTACAGTGTGGTGTCATTATTTTTAATAGTTTTTGATTGAAAGAAATCCTTTGTTAAAAATGCTACTGCAGTAAAAAAAAATACTTATCTACTTAAAGTATCAAACGTAAAGGTACTTATACATTGTATGTGTAAGAAGCATGTTGTCCAGGTGGAGCAATTTTTTTTTTTACCATTTTAATCACTGTTGGGTTGTTAAATCTATAACAACGTATCACATTTTATAAGCTCATCATGCCAGACTTAATTTTAACTTAACAGGCATGAGAAAGCCACATTCACGTGTTGCATGAAGAGTTTAACTGTTTCAAATAGTCAGACTCGCCTGTATGCCTCTAGGGTACTTTTTTATTCTGCTGTATGCAATTTTGTTATGTTGTATATTTAAATGAGTTAACTCCTCCAGGCTGCCATATTGCCCAGGTCTCTCTCATATAAGAGGTTGTGTACAGTATGTCAGGTCTCTTCTAGGTTAAATATGTAAATCGTGTGTGTTTACATGTAAAATCATATTGTCATATAGATATAGTGGAGTGAAAATGATGCAATATATTTGCCTGCTTTATCTGCCATATTAATTACCCTTTTCATAACCTACCATAAAACTTCTCAAGGTTACCACCCCATCCTCATTTATTCTAACACATGCCTCAGTCTTAGTGGAAAGGGAAAGTAAAGACTTATAAAACTTCCTATAAAAAAAGAAAACTTTCAAACAATTGAAATGCCAGACGGTCTCTAGAATTAAATACAGAAATATTCCAGATAGGAAAAACAGTGCTCTGCCCACGTCCCCCATTAAATCTGAATTTAAACGTACTCTGCGTTATTTATTTCAACCACGAGGTGGCGCCGTTGTGCCCCTCACCTCACGTCCCAGTTTAGTAAAGCTTGATACTCGATACTTCACAATATAGTTTCCTCTTAACGCCAATAAATGGATTCTAAAATACTTACATTTATTAGAGACATGTGGTGTATGTCCAAATATGAAATGTATTGCAAGGGACGTCTTACGGTCACTGTGAATATAACTGTAAATTGCGAATAGTCGAATTGTATTATTATAATATCATACACCAAGCAAAAGTAAGACGTATTGGGGGGGGAAATAAATAAACATGTGAAATGATATACCACATTTATTCCCACGTAAAACGCTTCAAAACCGTCATTTTGCTTTTATTGTGAAACCCGGCCGGAGCGGAAGCCGCGCGCAGCTCTCCGCCACTTGACGCACTTTGTCTGGGTCACGCTGCAAAATCCAGCCGGATGTTTTTCGCGTCGCCAGCGTGTGATGGGGGACGATTCGCTCATTCTCACCCCCGAGACGGCCGTGCGGCTCCAGCGGCGGCCCTGACCAGGTGAGTGCGGCCCAGCGGCGTCGGCCGAGCGGACTCGTTCCGGCGGAGGAGCCGCAGGTTGCTGTGGGTGAAAGCTGCAGGGAGGTCGTGACGGTGTCGGTGTGCAGTGACCGTGCACGCCGCTGCGCGCGCTCCCCCCACCCCCCTCTCCCCAACATCCAGAATATAGTTTCCCTTCAACAGGCAGATCACGGGGATGCTGGTGTGTGTGTGTGTGTGTGTGTGTGTGTGTGTGTGTGTGTGTGTGTGTGTGTGTGTGTGTGTGTGTGTGTGTGTGTGTGTGTGTGTGTGTGTGTGTGTGTGTGATCTTTTTTAAATCATCTGCTTAATCTAAATCCAGGTGAACATGTTTTTAAACCAGAGGGAATGTAACTAGTGTGCTCTGGAGTGAAGAAGGCCTCTAGTTCATCTCCTGTGTCCATGAAGGAGCTCTGTATGCCACCCCCCCACCTGTCTAGTGTTCATCTGCATGTCCTCTCTCTGACAGCTGAGTCTTTGTTACTCGCTGGTGGGCACTGGCTCCCTGAGGATCCTAACAGTAGCAGTCCAGTCTTGGGTTCACAGCTTTTTGAGGTGATGTGAGCACGAGCCCCCGGCAGCTGTCTTTTATTTCATCCTCTCTTTCGACTTCTGTGCATCCTCCCCGTCTCTGTCCTGGGAAAGTGTGGACTAACCCTCTCACTTCTGTCTTTTCCAACGCTCCTTGCAAAGCAGCCGGTTTTACAGCCCATAAGTTCTAAGAGCCGGAAAAGATTCAAAACTCTTCATGTCGTTGTGGTTTTAAAGATCGGGTTGGTTTAAGGGCTGCAGCATGTTGATGTGCAGCAGACGCACACCGAGCTGCTGAGCGTTGCCATAACGTCCTAACTTAATCTATACTGGCTGTTTTGAGGAGTGTTCAGTGGGGTCAGAGGATGGGTCAGAGAGGTCACGAGGGCGGGGGTGGGGGGTGGGGGGGGGTCTCCTTCTGTTGGGTCGGATTGTACATGCAAATCAATTTCAGTATTTGTTTTAACCTGCCAGATGAGTCTGATGCTGAAAAACCTCCAAAATTACTAATTGATCTGCAACTGTTGATGTTTTAAGTGACCGTAAACTGAATATTCTTTTGCGTCACTTTGAGTTTTTCCCAGTTTTGATGTTTTAAAGATCAAAGGTTAATTAAGAAAAGTAATGAGTAGTGGAAATAATCATCAGTTGGAGCGATAGAGTGCTGCAAAGAAATGTATTTCTCTCTCATAATTGCTCTTTTTCTATGGAACCCAATAGCTCACGTTGGTTTTGTGTGCATTCATCTGTCTCCAAAGAGAGAAATGATCATCATCCTGCTGCTGCTGCAGTTGTTGGGAGCAGCACACACACCTGTTTGTTAGGACAGATGGTCGACAGAGTGCTCTTCTGTGTGTGTCTGTGTCTGTGTCTGTGTGTGTGTGGGTACTGTGCAGTTGGTCAGCTGTTGTGTCTCCCCTCACCGGCCTTATCTTTCTGGGCAGAGCTGACTCAGACCACATTCTTATTTAATCAGGCAGTCGCTTTCCTGTCGAGCCACTGAGCCGAGAGAACTCCTATTTTATTCAGTAAGTCGAGTGAGAACACAAACTTTCTTGCTTTAGATTACATGTTAACGTCTTTTCGCCAAGATAAATTGTTCCTGACATTCAACCTCTTCTGACTAAATTCATATTTCTGTTGGCAGAATGGTTGTTTTCCAGTCATTTGATGCTTTTCTTTCTCATTTATGGTAGAAAACTGAATGTCTTTGGGTTTTGTTTACTGTTGGGTGGACAAAACAAGCAATTTTAACACATTGTCTTGGGGATATTTGACAGACAATAATGGAACGATTGAGACTATAATTGGCAGATGTATCCACAATTATCAAAGCAGTTAGTTAAAAAGAGAAAAGAAGCGAATGTTCAACAGTTTTGCTTGACAAATGACTGAAACTATATTTAATTAAGTGACTAATCAGCTAATGTTCATTCATTTAAAGGTTTGTTTTATGGCTTAGTTCAGTGCCAGCCACATTACTGGAGCTGATGTAAATAATAAGATCATTATCTCTTTGCTGATAAGCTTTGCAACATTAAGGAAAACATTGATGTGCATTTATTCTACAATCCGCACAAAACTCCCCGCTCCTTCAACCTTTATGGACATCCAGATGTTTTATTAATAAAAAAAAAAGACCTTTCAAGAATTTGGAGGTGAAGCCCATTATGGTTCAGCAGCTTGCTTTTATTTGAACATATATTGCTCCCAGGCTTGGATCCAGATCCCTTTGTTTTAATCATTAAAACGACTTTGTGGAATGTAGACGGCTCCAATATTTAATCTGCTGCTGAGTTCATACATATTCTTCTTTGGCGTGCATGGTGCATTTTATTTAACTTCCTCCTTATCAACCCTATCCATGTTATATCCCAGTTTGTCCATGAGTGCCACGTAGCTACATGATGTGTGCACATTAGCCTGGTTAGTACACTGAGTCGAGTATTGCTCTAAAGGAGCCAACAAAAGTAGCTTTTTTACCCTCTTGGTGCCCATTTAGAGGTTTTCTTTGGTGTGAATTATGAAATGTAAAACCTTTATGTTTATTATATGTATTTGCATCAATGACACTGGTGCAAATAAACATATGATACTACTTTTTGGTGTCATACTAACCTGGACGTGACTTTGTTTTGAAATCATTCAGATTCTGTTATTTGCACACGGGCTCCATCATCACATGAAAGACAGAATAGGCAAAGACTTGTGCTTCCGAGTCATCTGCCCTAAGTGTGCTGCAACAATGAGGAACAGCTCCCCTCCTCTTCCTCATTGGGACATAAAACTTTTTGATGTCTTTCGCCCCCCCACACTTGTCCTTTTTCCCTTTCAGCCCGGCCACACTCTCGTCTTTCCTCTTGCACTCTCTTAAAGGCCACGCCAGTCTGTCAGCCAGCCTTTTCTTTCTGTTCGGAGCCCCTACCACCGCCACCGCCACCGCCGCCGCCACAACCCCCTCCCCCCTCCACCCCCCCAATGCCCCAGACAAAGAGCGGAGAGTGACTGTGGTGCTCTGTAGCCAGGTGTTCTCCATTGCTGCCCCGGGCCGTAATAGCACCAGCCCTCACACTGCAGCTGCCCTCCCCGGCCTCCCATTGTGCAGCTCCATTGTTCAGCCGCCCACCCCTCGTTGATTCATCGGCCACACAGGGGAAGCCCTTTCAGGCCGAGGAGAGGAGGGGGGTGTGTTCTGGTGCACGTTGAGTACGCGTGCCTTGGGGAAACTGGGTGTTGCAGGCATTTGCCCACAGCCACTCCCCTCATCATCATCCTCCTCCTCCTCCTCCTCCTCCTCCTCCTCCTCCCACCTTGTCTCTGCGCCTCATTGTGAGGCCGCTCCTCTCTGATTGGTGGACGAGCAGCCACTCTAAACGAGGGAATGGCAGACATTGTTGCTCCATCTGTTCTGCCACTCATTGTCCAACTTGCCTGCTTCTGTGTGGAAAAAAATAAATAAACACACAGCTCTGGAAGCCACCGGGAGGACAGAGGCGTTGGATGCTGTGCTGTAACCTGCAGAGGAAGACGAGCGTCGGCCTCGGATGTAGCTGCTGTGGGAACTTTGGGACATGTTTCTCCTCTGTATCACCTGCCGTGTTTAACAGTCTGGTTCTCAAGGATTTAAATGTGCGGAAATGAGCTGATCTACGTCCCTTCCTCCATTGTTTGTTGATCTTTTAAGGCCTGGTAAGTGTGTCTGCCTGAAGGCATCTTACTTTTTTTTAGCTTCCTTGTTTATGGCTGTTCTGATCTCTGTCTTAAAAAAAAGCAACTGTGACGACCTCAGTGTCACTGGGGGCCAGTGAGATGCAAAGGGGCCCTCGCTATAGCAGCGCTTCATGCAGGACCAGTTGCAGGGCTGCAGCATCATAAAACACTTCTAATATATACATATAATACTTAACTGACAGCAATGACCTAAATGACTGGGTATTGATACGTTCAGAATAAAGAGGAGACGGTGCTGTCTGCCTGATGATGGTTTTGGATGTGAAATATTGCAGACAAAAGACGATGTCGTGTGAGTTTGAACCGTGCGTACCACAGGTCCCAGTTCAGCCATTACATCACAATAAATCTTTATGTGCAGCCCCGAGTCACAAGAGCCTGGAGCACAGGACTACACCTGCTTGAGCTCTGGTCTGCAGCTGTGGCACTGGCGCTGCGGTAGCTTGGATTTCAAACTGTGTGATCTGTTTTGATATGAAACTTAATGTGAGGTGGGGGGGGGGGGGGAAATCAAAAAGCAAGCTCCTTCTTATCTGGGTCACATAAAGCTGGAGGAAGCAAAGTGTGTGTGTGTGTGTGTGTGTGTGTGTGTGTGTGTGTGTGTGTGTGTGTGTGTGTGTGTGTGTGTGTGTGTGTGTGTGTGTGTGTGTGTGTGTGTGTGTGTGTGTGTGTGTGTGTGTCCTGCGTCTTGATTCCCGCTCTACTGTGTGTGTGAAGGGGAGACACCAGTTGCGAGTACCACTCAGCAGACATCTGTTGCCCTGCTGCTGGCGGGGAAAGCCTAGCTGCACCAACTTATTATTCTCCCCCCTTTTTTAACAATAACTTTATCACAGTATCCGCCGCCATGCAGCAACGTACCCGCCAGACAACCCCCCCCCCATCCCCTGTTCAAACCAGAAACCCCCCACCCCCCTCCCTCAACCGCCGCACACACACACTTTTTACACAAAGCTCCCACATACAAAGCGCTGTAAGGACTTTGTTACATATTCATTACTGCCTCCATCAAAGCCAGCAGAGCTGCTGTGTGTGGGAGCCGGCCCGCTGATGTTTGAAAGATGCACCCACTCAGCCTGGAGGTCTGGAGATGGTGCGATCAGTCCGTTAACACTTTAAACCTGGTTTAGGTGTTCCACAATGCGCTGGATGCATAATTCTGCAGAGCTTGGACCACACCAGAAGACTTTAAAACCCTAAGACTCGGGTTTAATCAGATCACACATCCATCAGGCTTTCATAGTGACGGGCGCACAGCTAGAACAACAGGATTATTATCAGATTTGTACAGATTGTAAAGAAATCAAATGAGGTTAATGTGATTGTGATGTAGCTGATGACCTGCCATATGTTTTGCAGATCAGTGTGTTTTTATGTTTAATAGTTAACATCTTTGGGCATTTTTTACACTGTTTTCTGACAATTAAACAGTTCAGCCATTGATCGAGAAAATAACCAGTAAAATAACCATCTAATTAATGACTTATGAAAGTCATCATTAGTTGCAGCACTCGATGAGATGCGTCATCTGTGTGGCTTAACACTTTGACAAAACAATTTCAGCCCTGAAACCCCGAAGAATCCATCACCACTTTATTATTCTGCATCGTTGTGAATGTATCTTGTATATGTAAATATATAAATCAGTCCTGGATATGTAAATATATAAATCAGTCCTGTATCTGTTGAAGGTTTCTACCTTTGATGATCTTCTCTCTGGACATCGTCTACTGCTGATACAACACCTGAGTTAAGGAGCCAATTAAAAACAACACTTCAGTTCGTTGGGGAATAATAACACGGTTATATATATATATATATATATATATATATATATATATATATATATATATATATATATATATATATATATATATAAAGGTATCATTAATCATAATTTGGTTTTGTCCCATGTGTTACAATTATTTTTTCATATATATATATATATAATTTTTCCATTAAACAAAGCAAACTTCTCGAATGTTGAGTGTTAAACACAAGCAGCTCTACAAGAACTTTAATAAAATAGTGTTAAGTTTGCAAAATGTAACTATTTGAATCAAACCAGGAGCTATCTGATTTAAAGAATAGACATAAAACTGACCTGACATATAGAAACTAGTTTGACAAACACCTGACAATTTTTGATACTTTGTACGTTTGGTACCTAAAGTGAAGTTTTATAAAAATGATGCACTGATCCAACTTTTTCTCTTCCGGCACCGATTCCCATACATTTACTGATCCTGTAAAGTTATTTGTCATGACTGGAGGTCAAAACTATTTAAACGCTACAGCAGTCTGTGGCTTCATGTTGCCCGACATAAAAATGAGTTCCACGCACTGATGCAACGAGCTCCACTAGTTAAAAATCTTGTTGCGTCAGTGCGTGGAACTCATTTTATGCTGTAGAGTTTAAATAGTTTTGACCTCCAGTCGTGACAAAGAACTTTAACTAATAGGGCAAGCATTGAATGTAATGATGAAATTGATGAAGAAACCCGAACCCTGTAATTAGTTTGATACCCAGTTCTACTGCTGATACAGATCCCAGACAAAGTTTGCAGTTCATTCCAGAGATTTGTTGTAATTTGCTTCTCACACAAAATGTAGACAAACTTGTTCAAACGGCATCTTTTGAAGACTTTCAATGCAGCTGGATCTAAGTGATCTACTCCTGTTTGCATCCTTTACCGGAGTCATTGGCGTAGTGTGTGTGTGTGTGTGTGTGTGTGTGTGTGTGTGTGTGTGTGTGTGTGTGTGTGTGTGTGTGTGTGTGTGTGTGTGTGTGTGTGTGTGAGTGAGAAACGTTCCCAATAGCCCCACTCTCTCCGCAGCAGTATGAGTCACTTTGTGAGGCAGACGTTCACGTCTGTGTTCATGTGTGCATGGACACCATCAACGCCCACATTCGTCGATGCCAAGGTCCCAGTCCTAATCACGTGCGGGTCCATTGTTGTCCTTGGTGGCGGGGTGGGTTGCCAGTGAGGCACACTTAAGTCCCCCACACCCCCCCGCATCGTTTTGTTGTGTGTGTGGGGAAGGCGGAACGCCGACTGAACGCCTCTGTCTTGGCATTTGGAGGGGAGAATGCTTTCAACAGCTGTAGCTTAGCAACAGTAGCTCAGCCGCGTTGCTAGGCAGCCCTTTTTCATAAAATGCGCACTCACTCCATCCCCCCTCCCCAATCCCCCATCTTTAAGTCACTTCCCCTTCCATCACTCGTTTTGTCCAGATAACAACGGTTTGAGTCGATGTTTGAGTCACGAAGCGCTTTAGGCAACAACCAACTGCACATTTACATTTGTAGAAATTCCTGTGATTGTTTCCTCCTGGAAAAGCAATGTTTTTTTTTTTTTTTTTGTTTGGAAATACCACATCACAGAAACTTTTAAGTGGTGATTTCATGTCCTCTTTCCAGTCAGAATGCACCAGACCTGTCACAGATCAGTTTCCTGATCTCAGATTAACTTTCCAAAGTGCAAAACCTTTGACACCAATCACATCAGCCCAAGCAGATCCCATGTTCTTGGTGCTTGAATGCAATACGTTGATTGGCCCGGTGGCCTCAGAGCCCCTCTGTGCTTTAATGAGTGACTCCACCACCCCAGTGGGGAGAAGCATATGGACCTTAATTACCAGGTAGAATGCGAGGGGGAAGGGTCCGTCTGCCCCATCCCTAACGGCTTGCTGTCTTTTTTTAAACAGTTCACCCTCTGTTCCCCCTCAGATTAATGTGCGGTGGCATGGCCCTGTAATAACACACTGGGGCCAGACTGGAGAAAAAAAAAACGCGGGAGTCCATTAATTAGGGTGAGAGGCCCCATCGGCTCTTTGTGTCAGCCAGCCTGTGCCTCAGCGGCGTCCCCAACTGCCCGGGCGAACCAGTCCGAGCCAGTGTAAACAACATCAGCTCACAGCCTTAGCGTTGGGAAAGCTTAGGCAACAGGTTTCTCTGGGAAAACAAAGGAGAGAAAGTCAGTTTTTTAAATGCAAATTTTCACTTGACAAATGATTCCCCAGGCATTTCAGTGGACTGGTTGCAGTATCTCTCTGCACTTTTTTCTCCAGTATTCTCCATCTCAACTATTTCCCAGTACAGTGTATCGTAGATCAAGTGCTACTAAGTGGTTTTAAAGTAACACAGTCAGGCTCTTATTTCCTCATCTCACATCTCACACCCGCCCCGTCCTCCTCTCTGTCTCTTTCTTTAGGCACCAATGAGTCGAGCTTTGTGAGAGGGCAGTAGTCAGCCCCGTGTGCTGGATGTCTGTGACAGATCCATGGGCCAGAAGGACCATGTGGAGGCAGGAGCAGGCCACATCCTCGACCTGGGGCTGGATTTGGAGTATCTCCACGTAGCAGGGTCTGACCGGCAGGCTGGCGGCTCTGACGGGCCCCCTGCCATGGAGGAGCAGGGGGAGCGCTCCGGCAACAGCAACACCGCCGATTCCCCTCCTCCTGCTGTGGCGGAAGAAAACGCCGGGTCTGATGCAGAGTGCGAGCCGCCGCCGTCTTCCAGCGCCACCCTCGCTGCCGGCCACGACCCGGATGGAGGAGAAGGCGGGTTAACTCACAGTAAGAACGCCCACCAGCCGCTTTGTCGGACCCAATGTGTGGACTTAGGCACTGAGGGTCCTCCTGAGCCCCCGTCTGAGCCCTCATCAGAGCTTGAACACGAGTCCCCACCCAGCTCGCCATGCAAGCACCCACCAGAGCCTCCTTCCAATCCCTCCTCATCAGAGCCTCCTTCCAATCCCTCCTCATCAGAGCCTCCTTCCAATCCCTCCTCACCAGAGCCTCCTTCCAATCCCTCCTCATCAGAGCCGGCGCCCAAGGCCGGCGGTAAGGAGTACCAGGCTAAGCTGGAGTTTGCCCTAAAGCTGGGCTACTCGGAGGAGACGGTGCGACTGGTGCTGTCCAAGCTGGGCCCCGACACCCTCATCAATGACATACTGGGAGAGCTGGTCAAACTGGGCACCAAGTCGGACAGCGAGCAGCCGGCCGGATCATTAGCCTCTACCTCATCTTCTTCGTCCTCCTCTTCCTCTTGTGGCTGTTCTGATTTGCTGGATAGCCAGAGGTCGGACTCGCCCTGTCCGCCAGACTCTCTGAGCGACCAGGACAACCTGCGGCCGGTTGTGGTGGACGGCAGTAATGTAGCCATGAGGTGAGCCGCCGACAGCGCCCGTTTTAATGACACATCGTTAAATTATTGTGAAATGTCCTTTAATCGATTCCACACATCATCGCAAATGTGCTGAATAACCTTCATTAAATTCCCAAATGTTAATGTAGTCTAACCTTCTGCCTCTTCAATGTCCTGTAGCCATGGCAACAAGGAAGTGTTTTCCTGCCAGGGCATCCAGCTGGCTGTGGATTGGTTCCTAGAGCGTGGCCATCATGACATCACAGTGTTTGTGCCGGCTTGGAGGAAAGAGCAGTCGCGCCCCGACGCCCCGATAACGGGTCAGTGCAAGACTGACACGCACACGCTTTCGATCAAAGTTGTAAGATTATTCTCGCTTACCGTAACCCCCCGCCCCTCTTCCCACACAGATCAGGAGAACCTGCGTCGCCTAGAGAAGGAAAAGATCCTGGTCTTCACTCCTTCGCGGCGAGTCCAAGGTCGGCGCGTGGTTTGCTATGACGACCGCTTCATCGTCAAGCTGGCCTATGAGTCAGACGGCATCATCGTCTCCAACGATAACTACCGAGACCTGGCTAATGAGAAGCCTGAGTGGAAGAAGTTCATCGATGAGCGGCTGCTCATGTATTCCTTTGTAAATGACAAGTGAGTAGAGGTGGATTAGTGAGATCTTGATGACTTGGTGTCAAAACAACTGTGACATTTATGATTTTTGTCTCTATTTTTGGACTCGGAGGTCATAGTTACAGATCACCTTTCCCATCTTATTCCCAGCTATCATATCTGAAATTTTGGTTCAACAAATGCCACGAAGGCCGACATTTTCTCTTGGTTTAAAAAGGAGAATTATAGTTTATTATATTTTGTCTACTTCCTCCACGTTACCTCAATTTACACCAAAAATGAGAGGCGTAACCTAAAGACTGTGCACCTATTTTTCTTCACCTAAAAGTCGTATAACTTACTGGTCCTTTCTAACCCTCCATTCCTGTCCCTCAGATTCATGCCCCCAGATGACCCTCTCGGTCGTCATGGCCCCAGCTTAGACAACTTCCTGAGGAAAAGACCCGTCATGCCAGAGCAGAAGAAACAGCCTTGCCCATACGGTGAGAACTCAGATATGCACAAAATTCACCCAAATGCACAAACGCACAGAAATAACAATACATGTTATCATAACATCATGTATGTATGTGTGTACTGCAGGTTACAAACTGACTCGTTTTGCATCATGTTTGTTGGGAGCTTTTGTATATTTACCATGTAATGAAACTCAGACCTTTTGCCTCCAGGAAAGAAGTGCACTTACGGCCACAAGTGTAAGTACTACCACCCAGAAAGAGGTGCTCAGCCTCAGCGTGCTGTGGCTGATGAGCTGCGTGCCAGTGCCAAGACCTGTGTCACCACAAAGAACCAGGGGGACACCGGCTTGGTGAAGAGCCACAGTGTGCCAGCTGGCAGCATTGAGGCAAAAAAAGGCGCCCAGAAAAGGCAGTCGGACCCCAGCATCCGAGCTCTGTCGTACAGCGACGCGGAGGAGAAGCTGGCAAAAGGGAGGGCGGAAAGCCAGAAGAGCATCATGTGTGGCGGCAGCAGCAGTAGCAGTGGGGGTATAAGCATGTCCTCGGCCCCGGGAGGCCCCCCATCCAGTTTCAGCCTTCCCCAGGACCAGCAGTCCAGAGCGGTGACTCCCCATAGTCTACCGGCCCCCAGCCATGACCTTTACCCTCACTGTGAGTCTCCAGACTTGAGCTACTACTCAGTAACGCGTGCTTACTCTGGCCTGAGCCTCTCCTCCAGGCGGAGCCCAGACTGCCGCTTCCCCAATGACACGGACCTGCGCCTCGGCTCCATGGGCTCAGCGGGCTCCGAGTGCGGCAGCGAGAGCAGCGTGAGTTGCGGCAGCAGCTGCGACTCGTACAGCGAGAGGCCGTGTCCCGGGTGCCCCGCAGAAACCTTGCTGGATGACGGCGTCCATTTTGCTAATCCGCACAGCCGGCTGTATCCCCACCACGCCGCGGCAAACCATGACCTATGTGGCCTTCACCCCGCCGATTACTCAAGCATGCAGCACACGTCTAACACGGGGGTACACGGCTACCACCTGGCACGCGGACCGAACTGTGCTCATGATCAGCCTCCGCCTGAGGCTCCTCCGAAGCGCCCTCTCTACCCGTTGCCCCCCCACCTCCAGCACCAGCCCCTGACGGCTCGCTCCAGCTGCCCGGGCGACTACCACTCACTGCCCCAGTCCAACCCTCACCCCCCTGGCTCTCCTCTGGGCCGCTGCCTGGCCCCGACGCGAGGAGAGAGCGTGTCAGACTCTCATCTGTATGAACACCTCTCCACATCGCACCATCACCACCGGACCAAAGCGCTGCCCAGCTGGGACACGTACTACAGACAGCCTCTGTTGCCGCCGTCCAGGTACGAGCCGTCCGCCTATCAGAGTCTGCCGGACACGCGCCAGGCGTCCTGGCACGCCCCTCCCTGGGCACAGGACGGCTACGCCCAGCACCACTCCTCCCACCCAGCTCTCCACCCGTCCCCGACACACTACCTGAACCACCCGCCGCCCCAGGCCCACTCTCCTCACCCGCCTCACCCATCCAGCACGCCTCTCCCGCCATACCCGTCTCACAGCGCTCACCTCGCGGTGCCCTCCCACGCTCCTCCCTCCTACATGCCGCAGCACTCGGAGTCCACGGCGCACGGCCGCTACGGGGACATGAGGGAGAAAGTGTACGTCAACCTGTGTAACATCTTCCCCTCGGAGCTGGTGAGCCGGGTGATGGCCAGGAGCCCCCATATCACAGACCCCCAGCAGTTGGCAGCCGCTATACTTGCGGAGAAAGCCCAAACAGGCTACTGAAGAGCGGAGGGAAGCGGAATCTCCCATTAGAAAACAATAGCCGTCATGTAGTCTTGAGTGGACGGTTTGCACCGGTAGAGCAAACTTGAATTTGCCTTTGCAACACTTGAAAGCACGTTGGATTTGCATGGTGGAATTTTAAATAATGCAATGCTTTTGGATTGTCTACGAGGAGAGCTTTTTTCTCTCTTCTCATGACGTTGATCAGACAACGCATACGTTTCAAGGATACAACCTGCAGAAGATGATCCGACTCCAGCTCTGGTCACTACGCAGCGACAACTCAACCTTTAAGAAGTGTAGGGAGAGCAAGTCCTCTGTGCGGCTTGTGGAGATTGTTCCAGACCTGCCCAGTTAGTCTTTATTTATCTCGTAGCTTATTACACGTGTCTTTCACATGCAGTACTTGTTATGCATCAAATTCAAAAGGCACTTTTTTTTTGTTGTTTTACAGGCAAATCATAACCTCGTGAGTAAGATCACTTAAATCCATAATGGCTGATATGAAGGATTATGTCAGCATTTCCTCTGACATGTGACCTCACATTGTACACTGTTCAGAACTAAGTCAAACAGTATTTAAAAATATTCTCTTTTCATGTGCAAGGCGCCAGATGGACGGGGATTTTCTACTTCATAACTATAAAGAAAAGTGTCACAGGTTTTTCTCTGATCGATTTTCTTAATTTGTTATGTGGCAAATCCACGTCTGGAACTCCATCGTCACATGACGGTTCAAAAACTACTCTCTGGCCACGGTCTGTGTATTATATTAATCTCTTTGTGTGTGTGTGTGTGTGTGTGTGTGTGTGTGTGTGTGTGTCGTGAGGCCATTCGTGGGGCTTTTTCCATGTTGGTTAAAATGGGTGTCTGAAAGACGGTCGTCTTATTTGAGACGACGTCGGTGTTTTGGTCAGAGTTGTAGCTGTAGAGATGGGTGACCCTGTCGTGTGTACCTTAGTTTTAGTAAGGGACATCTCTCTCTTTCTCTCTCGATCTATCACTCTATCTCTCTCTCTCTCTCTCTCTCTCTCTCTCTCTCTCTCTGGCCCTTTTGTTTCGGGTCAACTCTGGTATCTGCTACAGACGGGGAACATCTGGATCAGTAAATCGGACGTGTATGTATTGTAAATATATTTAACAGACTCCCCAGCTGTGCTCTAGGCGAACGGCGTCTCCGGCTGTCTGTAGCAGATCCCAGCTGAATCCACGCTAGACAGAGGAAAACCTTGTTTGATACAAATTGTATCATTAACTAAGTCGCTGATGTTCTATACAGTACATGGACTCGTTGATCCGTATCTATCAAACACTCTTGATGTATTGCGATATGATTAAATGCATTGACAACAGTTGCGTTCCAATGGAGATGTTCCAACTTTTAATCTTGCGGAAATTGCTTTGAGACAATTATTTCAAATATGTTGCGAAAACAAAAGGAGTTGTCTGCCTACTATGTTTAGGTATCGCAACTTCTTTATTTGCGCTTTTGGGTTTGAAGCTGGCTTATTTGCTACAGAAGCTCCAATTACATCCCGTGAGAAAGATGCTTTTGGTTTGCTGGTTGAATGCCCGTTTGAAAACAGAAGTGAACTCGTCTGTTTCTTCCGCGGTGAGGTTGGGGTCCGTTCATTTTTGCTTGTTTTTTGGCCTTTTTTTTTATTAAGTCAGGAAGTGGATATACTTTAAAGTGACATAAAACTTGATGCTTGAAATAATAGAGGATTGACGTTTTATCAATAGCTAATCTATTGTTTCTGTTGAATCATGAATTGAGTGGACAGACCCCAACCATGTTTCATAAATAACGTTTTATATTTGGGTCAGTCCCATAAACCATTGGTGGCCATTTTGAAAGTCTGTAACACTCTACCAAAGCTCTACCTGGAGTATTTTGATAAATGCATGAAGCCGTTTTTGCCTTTACAAGAAGATGAGGTTTTCATAGAACCAGAAATGATCCGCTCGGTCAAGAAATCTCAAGAATAACAACTGAACTGAATGATTGCAGGATGTTTCCTTCTTTCCAGAAACAAATGTGGGAAGTTTGTTTGCTATTTTAAGAACAAATATAAAAAAGAAATTGGCCACAATGCATTAATCTTACACAGTGGTAGCTTAAAAAAAACCCCCATATAAACGAAGAAAAAGTTTCAACTTGTCCACACGCAGGAAGCTGCCGAAGCACTTTTAGGCTCATGCTGACGTCTCCTTGTATAATTCAGTGTGTAACCTTCCTGTGGCCTATTGCATGCTGGGATGGTCCTGAGGAGGAAATGCCCACATAGGTTGCACTTCTATTAGTAGCACGATGTATATTTCGAATGCTAGTATCTATGAGTGGTTCTTCAGGTAGAGCCCGGCCAAAGTGTGACGCAAGTTCAAAGTGGCCGCCGAGGAATTAAAGTCGACAGAGTGAGCTCGTCACGCAGTTCATCACAAGCCAGCGACCTAAAGCCCACTGGTCCCTCTCCTGTCCAACGTGTCACATTGTACAAATAATGGTTAATTGTACAATAACACGCGGCGTTGACGAGAGGGAACCTCTGTGTGTACTGAAGAAGCGCCTTCTCTCCGGCCTCCTGGCACCGTGTGTCAGTGTGGCCCCTGAGCGTGGGCCCAAAGTAATGCCTCTTCGTGGCATTGTGCTTATGACACATCCAATACTCTGAACTATGTTCAGCTTAACTGTTATGCATGTTTTGATTTTGTTTTTGGTTCCTGCATGTTTCCTCGTGTTTTTAGTTTGTGTACATAGCCGTGTTTCCATCCTGGAAGCTTTGTCTTGCCGTTGCTGCGACACGACTGAAGCGGAGAAGCCTCTCGGCTTCCTTATACACAGAGCCGACTTGTTTTTCTGCTCGGTGATGTTTTGTTTTTAGAGTTGATTTCAGAACAACACACCCCTTTGACATATAATATAAAGTCAAGAGGGAATATTATTAGTTTTTTTTATAAGGCTTGATATTTACTCCAAAGGATCAGGAGGCATGTTTTGGAAAGCATCCCACTTTTCTCCAACATTGTTTGCTCTGAAAGTGCTGAAGATATCGCAGCGCTCGACAGGCCACGCCACGAATACGAATACTCTGTTTCAAATTATATTTCCATTTTGCCAGTAGTAATAATGGTGTAACTAACTGATTATTGTAACATTCTCAACTGTAACTGTGGTTGTTCATTAAAGAGAGTACTGCTACAAAACATGTGATCTCCTTTTGATTTCGAATGTCTTATGTAGAAAAACACTTACTGTATACTTTTCCAGTAGTATATTATTTTGAGTAATATAGTATGTTTCTTATGACCGAAAATTCACTTAAAAAGGTTATTGTATAATCAATAATAAATAATTGTGGCATTTTTTATAGTTGCTTTAGGTTTTGAAGTTGACAACAGATCTTTCTCATCGCCTCATTTAACCCTCCCGAGATTAAAATTAGACCTAAATGATAATTCGATCTAACATTTAGTCGTTAGATAATCATGTTGATAGTGTTCTAATTTATTAAATACTTTTGGTCATAGATTAATTGACACTCAAAGCAAAAACACATTAAAACATTATCTGGTTTCAGCTTCTCAAATATGAGGATTTGATATTTTTTCATTTGACAGTAAACTGACTCTTTTTTTTTTTGACAACCTGACATTTTAAGATGCCATCTTGGGCCCTGGGAAAACGTAATTGTTATTTTACACACATTGTTTTTCTTCTTAAAACTAACTATATAGTTCTGGGTTCTGGGCTGTTATTTAATCATTTAACCTGTTTCACCCTAGCCTATTTTTGAGGTATCCGCACGAAAAAAGCATGCCCATACTAAAGTGAGTATAATTCTGCAACCACAAGATCTATTTGAATAATCTTGGTGTTATTAAAATGGTAATAACTGTGTGATTGTTTAAATAATGTGTAAAAATCAATATATATGTCACTGGTTAAAAGTAAATGAAGATAGAACACAGGATGATCATCACTTTAGAATAATGCAGTTGCAGGTTTAAAACCATTTCATATCATAGTACAATATGTGAACGCTCTCTCTGCACAGTGTGACTTTCAATAAAGTGAAGCAGGAAAAAAAAAAGAGTTTTTAGTACAGACAGGTCAGAAAAATCCTCTGAAAATTAGAATTTATTGAATAATTTATTTCTTCATTAGTTTTTACCAAAACTATTTGTTTTACTTCTTTTTTCACTAATTATGTTTAATACATCCATATACAGCATTAACATACACAATGCCAAACTAAAAGAATGTGTTTTGCTCTGAAATCTCTATAAAATGCATATTTTTGTTCTCAAAATCAGAGTTCTGGAGAGTAAAAAAGCTGCTCTTTTTTCTGTGAACTTTTCAGAGCAGAGTGGGACATCGTCTTATTCCGCAGAGACAACAGATGCTAATGTGATTGGGCGATAAGGTGGGTCGTTCCCCTCCTCCCATATGTAAATTTTCAGTCACAAAGACCCCAGAAAGATTTGTTTCAAAGCAGAGTGTTTCGTACGGGCCTTTTTCAGCGTAACACGACCGGGATCAGAACAGGAAACAGATTTACGATCGGTGAGTGAACACTTTTTTTCATATTTTCCTGGTTTCATATTTGTCTGAGGCTGGTGCTATTTGGCTCACTGAACGCTGAGGCTGTGGTCTACAGGGGATTGACCGGTATGTGCGGAATCCCTGTCTTCTTGCCGTTGCGTGGTCGCGACCCTATGTAGCATGAAGCTAACTCGAGCAAGGTATGCCGAGCAAGTCCAGTGGCTGGCGAGATATGAATAGGACTATTTGGTTATTCTTTTGGTTGGTCTTGTTTCGTTGTGTTTGGAGCACGTACAAATGGCTTGCATGAGCTTGTAGCCCGGATTTTTTCTGTTATTCTGATAGGAAACATCATTATATTTGTTCTTGATTAGTGTCTTCTCTCACAGGGGGAACCCCAACGTTTTTAAAAAGGGGTTCACTTTGGCCCCACCCGTGGGGCCGTCGGGTGGAACAGATGTTTTCTTGGAATTTGGGGTATTGTGTTGGGAATATAGCATTTTTTTTTACACCAGATGATTAAAAATGTCCACACACACGCGTCATTTCGCTGAGGCTCGACTTCGCTCTTGTCGGCGAACTGACCCGATGACGCATGCGCACCGACTGACAATAGCTTAAGTGGATGCGCACGGGGGAGAAGTTCTCCACTCTCTCTGAACCTGCTACACAGAGACGGATGTAGGACAACAACATTCAGAACTGGAGTTTGTTGTGAGTTATTCGGTTTGATATACTTTTCCTACTGTTATTGTCAGAGGAAATCAACGCCACCTGTGCAATTAAGTCAGCGTCCATGCTCTTGACCTACATCCGGATGTCGTGATCCTCGGGTGTCTAGTCGGTTTCCGGTTTTATTTTGAAAGTCCCTCTCTTCGTGGTCCAGGTGGACTGGTGTCACTCGGTCTGTGGGAACCATGGAGGACTCTTCAGGTTCGTCCTTTTATTCAGGAATGTTTTGCAATTCTCCACTTTCCCATGTTACTGCAAACGACACAACATTCTGTCTATGTATTATTATTATTATTATAACCCTGTATTATTATGGTTTTTACTAACAGTCAGTTGTGTTGCATGTTAAGACAAGTGCTTTTATTTGTCTCACACTTTTAGATGGCCTCAATGACGAACACGTGTCTGTGTTGAATGTAGGATCTTATTTTATCTTTACCAGCTGCATTGTGTTTCATGTTGTTGAATTTTCAAAGCCTCCAAAATACACTTAGTGGCCTCTTTAGCTTCTTATGAACATTAGGAGACCAACGTCTCAGACTCCCTTCGGTACAGAGCGATAATGAGCGAACCCGGGCCTGACGCCATGCAAACCGGGAACTTCGTAACCACACACACTCTGATATGTTCTCTTGTCATATTTGACTTCTTAATTTGGGTGTTAGACCTCAAAAGTCACTGAGTCACATAAGTATTGAACCCATGACCTCCCGTCTTCCATTACATAAAGCTATCTGCTCTGAACCTTCTGTCTGTTTCTTTGCATATTTGACTTCCTACTTTTGGCTGTTAGTACTTAACATTTCACCACAGCACAAGTTTTGAACTCATAACCTGCTGTATTCTAACTGGACACCCATCACTTTGAGCTAACTGATCTGACACTTGTGTCTGTTTATTTGCATATTTGTCGTCTTCATTTTGTCTGTTAGAACTTAAAATTCACTGCACCGAACGAGGATTGAACCCATAACTTCTAGTCTCCTAACCAGATGTCTATCATCTTGAGCCATCTGCTTTGTCGCTCTTCTTAGAGTTTTGTATTTCATTTCCCTTCTTTTGGGTGTTAAGACCTCAACATTTAATGCAGTACTGAAAGTACATACCCATAACCTCCAGTCACCCATAACTCAGACTCACTTACGTCAAATCATACGTTTTCATTGATGAATAAAGAGCATCAATATTATTTATATAGCTAACAAATAATAGGTTACGGTTCTAAACCAGTCTGTTGGCAAAATGTTTCATCTGAGGATTGTATTTATTTTTACATAAAATGTTTTCAAAAGGTGACTTAGTTGCTCAGGCTTGAAGCCAAATCAGTCAAATCTATGAATTAATCTCAATAATGATGGTGATATCATCATCATCATCCTTTGTATATTAAAAAAGAAAAAATGGCTATAATTGGATCCTGACACGTCATCAGGATCTAAAATCGGTGATATCAAAGAATACAAACGGGCCAAAAAACACATGATCAAAATTTAAAACTTTTATTTGAGAACCAATGAAATGGACTGCAATCCATCTGTGCTTTCTATCTTAAAGAATACCATACCAACATGAACATAAGGAAAAACAAACAAACGGCAAAACGTGACAGCTGGTGCCAGAGCAGACATGATCACAGACACCGGCTTCATTGAAGGGGACGGGCCGATAGCAGTCTGCTGGGAAGGAAACCGTAGTCGAACTGAAGCCTTTCAGACTACATGTGGGAGGTGGGGAGGGTCGAGTTCCCCCTTCAATGAAGCCGTCCGGTAGAGCGATGTGTGCTGCTGGTTTAGGGTCTTTGAACACGATACAAAAATATGAGCTGGAAGCACAGGATCATCTTCTCACCTGCTGTGGCAAACACCAACAATGGACACTGACGTGGACACAAGAGGCTTCAGTGTCTTGTTTCACACAGGTGCTTTAACTTTAAAACTCTGGCTATTAAAAAAAAAAAATCAACCTACACCAGCTGTCAAGTATAGCGTAACAAATAATGCCATAACATTTTTCATCAATTTGTAAATACAAAAAAAAAGAGAGGAAAACTTTATGTTCACTCATTTCAAAACAATGCACCCTGGAACATATTCTCCACCCCACAAAAGATGGAGTCAGTTTGTTGTCCGAGCACAAATGATGAGAATTCAAAATATGATTTTAGGGGAAGAGATTGGCCGACCCTCCATTTGATTCGAGATTTGCAGAAATCACAACAGCAGGATCTTCCCATAATGCATCTCTTTACGTATTCACAAGTCTCTCAGTCCCATGAATCCATTGCAGGTCTGCAAACCGTTTGAAGGCCTTCTCTTAAACCAGGTCTCTGTAGACCACCACCAACACCGTAGAACCAAACCCTTCACAGGACAAAATGACCAAGCTTCTTGTGAAAAGCCTCTTTATGCCACACTGCACATCGATTCTGAAATCCGCAGCGTTATTTCTTTCACCTTCCTCCTTGTTTGGGATTTCTTTCGGGACAAAATGAGAATTAACCAAAACATCTGAGCAAGGCCCGGAGCAATGAGACCATTGTGTGAAACTAGCATAAGAAATAACACATTTAGACCCTTAATGTTCACTTGAAATCCTGAACCCAACCAACGTAGCACCACTCAAGGATGTAACAGCAACCAAGTGGAGGGGGGTGGGGGTGTGGGGGGAGCGCCCCGAGTGTTCGACCGCCAGTCACCACTGCTAACATTACTGAGGTAGAGATTTGTCCCGGGTCGAGGACTGATGTTTTCATAAGCTCCCCAGCCAGAGAGGTGCCAAGTCTCAGCTTCCACATCTGTACACATTTGGATATACGTTCTCACTCACTCACATGCAGATGCACGCAGACAGCTGGACAGATAGACAAACAGCCGGGGCATCGTACTCCTCTCTCTCTGTCCCTGTCTGTCCGTGTATTACGCCGGCTTCCTCTGTGAGCGGGTAGGCAGAGAAAACCATCTGTGGTGACTGGGAATGAAACACGATGACGCAACTGCAACACACAACTACCAATTAGCTTATCTTTATAACACTTTTAAGCTCAAGGGCAATAGCTCGGTGGCACATGCTGTCCTCTCACCTCTGCACGTAAAAAAACACTTTCCCTTTGTGACCTTTGCTACATTCGTTCGGTGGCTCTTTTCCACGCGAGGGTCAATTCACTTACTGCTATTCTTGATATCAAGCCTGAACTTAAACGGTTTAAAATACTGCAGTGTCATTTTTCACATAAACTTATAAATGTAACATTCAAATAAACAGTTTGAATTGATTGATCCAAGTGAAAAGACCTCAGCGAAGCTCTCTGGTGACTCAGATTCTCAGAGAATCAGCACGACTAGCTTGTGAGATGTTCTGACATGATATAACATAAGCAGCGCATGGACGCTGAATGAAAGTAGTGACCTCATTTATCCCCAAACTCCAGGCTTTATTTATTTATTTATAGCCGGTAGCTTAATGTGTTCGACGGACAACTAAAGAGGGGCTTCATCTATAAAAACGAGTCAAACTAAAGCAGAGGAAAGTAACTTAAACAAGGAGACAGGTAATCTGTAACTGAAGACAGAATCATTCTAAACATTTGCATACAAGTTGTAAAGAAAAGCAAAAAAAACAACAACAAAAGTAGCTTTCTATGGCCATGTTTGCTCAAAATAAAAGTCCAATTGCTTACATTTTGGTTGCACAGTTTCTCTTTTCCCCTGTGCTTTAGGATTACAGATGAATCTGCTTGTTCAGAGTGGCAGCTCCATATGAAGGACATGTCCCTTATTTTCAGAGTGGAGATGAGGGGCAGGACTTTGGCAAAGTTTGACAAGATGATTTCTCAAGATTGCCTCGGGGTGTTGAGGGGTCGGGGGGTAGGGGTGGGGACTTGGTGGGACTACGAGGACGGCAGCAACTGTTGTCCGTGAGAATTGAGCAGCCGCTGAGGGGACAGTTCGGGAGCAGGGGCTCCTGAGGGAAAGAGGGGCGAGGGGACCGAGGCGCTGCGCTCACATGGACTCAAACTCGTCGATGCGCTGCTTTGTGTTGCCGGATCGGATCTGGCGCAGCGTTTTGTATTTGTCTCGGCCCGCTTTCACGTTCTCCGCATGGAGCACGTCGTTCTGTGTCTTCTTGGTTTCATCTCTGGCCTCGGCCAACTCCGAGCTTAATGCCTGAGAGAGAAAAGAGACGGAAGGATGAGAGGGCGATGAGGAGGAAGAGGGGGGATAGAGACGGAGAAAAGAAGCAAAAGGGTAAGAAAACAAATAGAAAGCGGGAAAAACAGAAGGCAGAAAAGGGGCGTAGAGGTCGCAGAGAAGAGTGGAAAAAAAGAAACGGGACAGAAGAGCAAAAATGGAGAAAAATAATCATTTTAAAAATCAGACTGATGCAAAGCCACTTATATCCAGCCTCTGGCTATGTGTGTCAACAGGTGTTTGATATGAATCAGGGTTCCCACTCTGTTCTAGAGACATTTCAATGATGATCTTGCTGGTAGAACAGAACTGGATGGCACTAATATGTTCCTCTGATTGATGTTGGTTTTAAAAAGACATGTGCTACCATGGGAAGTGACTCCACAACATTCTCACAGAACACAAAAACACTCTGGTCCATAAACACCATTTGAATGTTATTATGATCCTGAATAGGTTTGGCCTGTTCATTGGGAGCCCAATGCAGGCTTACAGGTTCAGTTGAGACACAGGCCTGGAGTCAATTATTTTTATAAATTAAGAATAATAAAACTATTTGGTTGCAGTTTAAATTCTTCTTGCCATAGCTTCAGTACAAGTCCTGGCTTATGCAGTAGCCCAGCTGAGAGATCTACAGGTCCTGTAACATATTCAAAGTTAGGAAAGATATTAAGAGATTTGATGTACTTTTATCTGATTGATCGATTCATTACCAGTAGATCTTCTTAAGAGCCAGGCTGCAGTCTAAGCCAGCACTTCTTCTCCTGTTAAGAGCAGGAGTTTAAAAAATGGACAGAGAAGTAGGCATTATCTTACCCTTATTTGCCATCTCTTGGCTGGCGTTTCTTCTTCGCAACAAGACTGCTGTTAGAAAATATAATCTTGTTGTCATTAGTGTTTGTGAGACGCAAATCTCCTTTCGTTAAATTAAAAAGGTCCGTTTATTCTAAGTTATATTCAAAGGGTAAGTTTTACACTCATTTCAACCCCAGGTTGTTTATCATATATTAGATGATACTTTTATTTTGGGGATTTAAATAAACTCTATATTGAGTGTGACATTGGGAAATTAGTGACCAGGGTCATATCATTTTGTCAAGGAACTTTGTTATTAATCAAGCGTTAGTAAAACCTTTCAACGTAACGTTTCAGACTTCACTGGGAAGCAGTCTCGCCAACCCTGGACCAATTTTGGTCCAGGGTTGTACCACTTTGGGAACTCTGATAGGTCAGATGCGAATCACTGCTGTCCGCGCAATGAATTACTGTTACAAGATGTTTCACGCAGGATTTTGTGAGACTGAGGTCAGACCACCCGCAGCGAGAGAGGACCCGGGATGTGCTGAGGGACGCTGTGAACCTCTTTTGCGTGCCTTACAGTCACAACTGATACCAGCGATGTCAAAATATGAGCCTGCTACGCAAATTGTGTACAGGCTGGCAGGTCTGGGCGAGCTGACTGTGTCCCTCAAAGGTTTCCACCCCTTGCTCTCACCTGCAGCTGTTTCTTCACCCTCTCGTTCTTCTGGGCTTCAGTCACGCGAGCCTCCTCACTGCGGAGGTCCAGCTGGCTGACGCCCTCATTGGAGAGCTCTGCGCTGGCTTCTGCGTGGTTCTCATCCTGCTCATCATGCTCATCGTGCTCGCTCTCAGCATTGCCGCCCAGCGGGGCTGGCACCACAGTCATAGCGGTCTTCAGCTCCTCCTTGGTCTTCTCCAGGTCCTCCTGGGCCGACAGGGCCTGCAGGTGAGGGCACGGAGACAGAGTGTGAAATATACCCGGGTAGACCGTCATCGTTAAAAGACATGGCTGAATGTCTGCGGACATCTAAAGAAGCCAGTGTTATCCTTTGTAGGAGTCGTGGAGAGTAATCCTGTACCTTATACTGCCATTCTGTGGCCTCGTCGTCTTTCTTCCTCTTGGCTTCTTCCAGGAGAACGATCTTGGCTGTGAATTCAGCCAGTTCAGCAGCCTGGGAAAAAATGTAGACCTTGCTGTTACACATGTATTTACATTCAAACACACAAGAAGGAGCTCAGCATAGATAATAAAAAAACACACACCAGAGAACTGTGTGCACAAACACCTATGAATATCCATGTAAGCCAGCCTGTAGTTGCTCACAACATCAGTGAAAACAAACACACACCAGTTGTTCCTGGGTCTTCTGCTGGTCTGCAGCCTGTCTGGCCAGCTCTGCCTTGGCCTCCTCAGCCGACTGCCTGTCTCTCTCCAGCCTCTCGGCCTCCTCCCTCGCTCTCCTTCTCTCTTGCTCCAGCTCCAGGGCCCGGCGAGTCTGTTCCTCCAGCTCTGTGGAGCACCGACACAGCAACATGTTACACGTGATTTCATCTTCTACACGTTTTATATTCCAGCTTCAGTATAATCTGTACTGGAAGTACTGGTCAAGTCAGATAGTTGATACTTAAACCGAGGGGGCATTTACAAATACATCAAGGTTGGATTTGTTAATTATGTTTGACCTCTGTTGAACAAGTCCTGATGTATAATAATAATAATAATAATAATAATAATAATAATAATAATAATCTCTAAATATGGCATCAGACATGGAACCAGGGAAAAAAGGTCATTCTGAATGAACACACAACCAGAGGACTAAAACACTTTTCAGTTCATTCTGGTTATACGAGCATGAAGAAACGTAATTGGCCTTGTCTCACGGCCCGAGAGACACAAAGAAGGGAGCGGTACCTTTCTGAGCTCTCATCGTCTGCTCTTCAATCTGTCTCAGCCTCTCCATGAGCTCGTCCTTCTCGTGCTCTATCCTCTCCTTCTCTTTCTCTGCATACTCTCGCTTCTTCTTCTCATTCTCCAGCTGAGCCCTGAGAAGTTTTGTAATTACACGTTTCAGATGAATACTTGAGGATTTTTGAGTGAGAAACATACATTTTACTTTAATATAGTAACAAATACAGAGAAACACAGTAAATGATCCTGACCTGAATAAAAGGGCTGTTAACTGCTGCAGTGCCTTTAACTGAATAAAAGAGGCAGGACTGCCCTCTAGTGAAGAAGCTCTACTACAGCAGATACTTTTTGATTTCCATTTGACTTAAATACTCAAGTGGAAATGTTTGAATATATACATTTATGTATTGTCAAAAGTCAGTGAAGTCGGAGGTTATTGCCCTAAATTCAATCTACCAGTGATGAGCATTGATTTAAAGTTATCTTTCAATGTTTAAAATAAGAATTTGACAGAAAGGAATCTTATTTTAGCCCAGTGCACTCATTATTTTAAATGGGAAATATAAAGCTTAAAAACAATGATATTCAATACCCCCCAAAAAAAACACAAATTAGAAACACATAATATTTGAACTTCTTAGACTTCCTGTGCCGTACCTCTCCAACTGTTTGTGGTGCTTCTCCTCCCGGGCCTGAGCCTTCATCTGCTGCACCTCGATGGTGTCGGGCTTTCTCCTCCTCATGTACAACTCGTGGTTCCCCATACACAATGCCAAGATACGCTTGTTGATGCGCAGTCGCGGAGCATAAAACACAAAGTCCTACATGTTTGTTTAAAAAAAAAAAGAAGAGAAATATATCCTTTAATGTGAAGCAGGTCAAGCTTCCTGTATACATCAAGCAGAAAGTAAAATATGTGTTGACTTTTAATGAATCTGACACTCACAGGCGCTTTCTTGTCGATAGGTTTGATGACAAACTTTTTGTCATTGAAGGAGATGTTTCGAATCTCACTCCAGGGGAAGCCAATCTTTGGCGTCAACCTGAGAGAAAATAAGTGGTTAACAGTTAACACTGAACATTTCAACTTGCGTCCCACTCATATGATGATATACAGAATAGTGTATGTGTTGGTTGTAGAACGTTTTCCCAACATTCAGCCAGCAGGTGGTGCCTAGTATGAACAGACCATCTTACAGGAAATCACAAGACTAAATACTTTCAGTTTTCATATGACTTAATTTTTCAGTGAAGTGGTTCAGAAGAGTGACAGAAAAGAGAAGTAGGTGGGTGAAACTTATCACTTCCTGCCAAGAATTAGAAGGATTGTGGGTGTTATTTTCTCAAAAAGAGCAAATCGAAAGAAAGGAAACAAAAGGGAATAATTGATATTGTGGCTGTTGCCGTCTAAAGAGAGAGTACGAAATATATAACTCTTTCCTTCCTTTGTCACCTGGACAAGAGAACAAGGAACACAGTTGTGATGACCTCAGATAACGGACAGGAAGGGAAACGCAGTGAGAGGAAATGCTACAGGAGTTGTGATAAAATCTATCCTTTCTTCCACAAAGGGGTAAAAATAATAATCTCTGACCAGAGAGGACAGGAAAGACTCTCCTAAACCAGACGGACAGTCTTCCTTTCTCCACCCCCGCTTCAGTTTTCACCTCTAAAAATAGCTTTGCTTCCTCTAAGCCTGTTGAACATTGTCCATGTCATGTTGGTATCGGGCCTACCACACAGTGAGAAAATAGTAGAATTTGTCTGGCTAATTTACGATATTTAATATCAAATGACCAGCTCCGAGAGCAGTACATAAACCTTTAATATTTACTGGCAAATGGATCCATAGTTTGGTAGAGTATCAGATTTGGGGCCACTCCCACAACTAAATGCAGTTTAAGAACATAAATAAGTCAGTTACTGCAGCTTGCTTGTGAACACATTTACTGTCCTGAGTTATGTTTCCAAAGATTCTGCCAAATCCCAAAATGTGTGTCAGAACTCAATCTCACAAAAGCTGAACAGTCAGTTGTTTACAAGCTGATCAATAACGTTGAACGGTTCTGAGTGCTTACAATATGTGCTCTGAAATCATAACAGAAAGAGCCGGCACATAATCCCTGTCCTTTGGACATTGGATGACGTATGTCCTTGAAAAATCTATAAAACATATTAAAAACTATACTCATGAAAAATAATCCAAAACACAAAGCTCCAGGCAAAGACAGTACCTTAAAGAAGCATACTATTATTATTTGCTTCATATTTGTCATCTATTCTGCTAATAAATAAGACGAAAGACTCTGAGGTTGGGGGATTGAGTATAACAGACACTGTTATGACGTGTCTAAGCACATCGGTTGTGGCACGTTGTGTCATAAGCCTCCGCCTACTCACTCGTCCTCATGGCTGCTGCGGTTTAGTAATCAACCGCAAACCACAGCTCTGATGCCCTTGCAATCATGAGATGGTATTTATTATTTATCAAGGTACTCGTGTACTAAAAAAAAATAAGAGTATTTGAATCTGAAAGCTGAGGTCTTAACATGTCTCAGCCTTAGTGGTAACTACAAACAGTCTTCACTGTCAAGCCACAGGCCATTTTAAAAGATTAGATGGAATTTTCCCCCAGAATGCATCTCTTATTTTGTAAAAAAAGAATGTGTGTGTGTGTGTGTGTGTGTGTGTGTGTGTGTGTGTGTGTGTGTGTGTGTGTGTGTGTGTGTGTGTGTGTGTGTGTGTGTGTGTGTGTGTGTGTGCGCGCGTCTTTTGTGTGTTCCTTACTTGTCTTCGTGTTCGTAGATGTTGAGGCCAAGGGCATCCACGCCCAGCCACAGCTGTGTGCCCTTCTTGTTTTTGATCTCAAAGTAGTTGACGCCGTACATCTCCAAGTCCTGGGCAATTTTAAGATATTCCATCATAGAGTCCTCTCTAGAGAGGAGGCAAAGCAAGATGAGTTAGAGGACTATACATCACATGTTTCATTATGTCCTAATTAACATCATTCAAATAGAATCCGATCTGTGTCCATTATATAAAGCACATGGCCAACAAATCGTACAATCGAGTCACACATTCATTGATATATAGTTCCACGTTCTAATATAACACAAGCCCAAACATGCAGACTTTGTCTCTCTCTGGGTTTTCAGGAGAAGAATAAGGAACGTTTAACACATACCTGAGCATTCCTCTGTGTTCTTCGTGCCAGGTCTGTATCCTGTCCTCCCACTGCTCCTTGGTCAGCTTGTGCTGCTCCAGGACTCTGTGTACACAAACACAATGACTTCACCTGAAGCAATCGTTTCCTCGAGAGGAAATCATTGAAAATTCCAACAGGGAACAAAACAACATTTCAAGTTTCAACAGATCTGTGTATGACAACTTGACACTTTGGCTCACAGCAGAGCCAGATACATTGTGGCATATGTGGTGTGTGTACCTCTGAGGCAGCAGCCTGTCATGGGTAAGGTACCCAGGCTTGTGGACATCTTTGTTGTAGTCTCCATACTTGGCCTGGACTGAATATGACGCCAGCAGCACAGCTGTCTCTGGGGGACAGTAGTTCTCATCGTTCAAGATGGCCTCCTTCACCTGGTGAAACAGGAGGAAGCGAGTTAACAAATTGAACTTATTAAATATATTTAAACTCTGCTTTCCCCCCCAAATATCAATATCAAATAATTTGAACTACACTTGGATGGAAACTTGTAAGTGGCTCGTTACCTGCAGGAAGAAGAGTCTCTGGGTGATCTCCTGAATTAGTTCCTCCGAGACATCCTCAGGGAAGAACTTGGCCCTGAACTTAAACTGCAGAGGGTTCTCTTTCTTCACATCCTGCTGAGTCACCTGGAAGACAGACATCACCATCCAATCATCTATTAATCAGCAGATCATAAACTTTGTGTCACAACTACATCCCACAACAAAGCTTGTGACTTTTTGTGCTGATTTTGAATAATTCTTTTCCCAATTTCCTTAATTAAAGCACATTAATGGACTGTCATTAACAAGCATATCCACCACATAAAACCTTTGTAATCTGGTCAGATCTTTGGACGTCTGTAACATGTGTTACTGGGCTCTCATAGATCATCCAGACAGCTCTGTATTTGTCTACAGTGGCTGGAGGGCCTCAACAAACACACACATCTGTGCTCATAACACAGGTTTCACAGCACTTCAATGTACTCTCTCTCTCTCTCTCTCAAAAACACACTGTAATAGCAGGGGTGTTAAGGCTGGAGGGTGTGTTGGCCTGAGCGAGAGAGGAAGTCTGTTTTAAAAAAGAAAAGAGCACATCTGAGGTTCCAGACCACAGCAGAGCTTCTAGGCAAATCCCAGGCAAAAAACAGACACTGATTGATTAAAGACAAACATAACATGGGAAGAAGAGCAAAAGAGGCCCTGACAAAGAATGAAAAAGAAAAGGAGGTAGAGATACAGTAAAAGGAAGAAGACAGTAAAAGAGTGTAAATGCGTTTTGGTGGCTATGACAAAGGACACAATGAAAGTAGAGTTAGACTGACCTTCTTATTGAGTTTGAGCCAAGTACTGTAACCTTTACTGTCCACATACTGTAGGCCAAAGAACCAGACCTCCCGCAGTCCCACCGTCTTCACCACCTGACAATAAAACAAATTCTTACAGGTGCTAAAAGCATAATTTTAAAAATGATGTGAAACTATTTTTTGTGCTTTTGATGAGTGAATCGTATGGACAGACAAGCAAACGATTTACAGGGTAGTGACATGCCACAAAGTACCCCGGCCTGAACTGAAGCAGTAGCATCATGGTTAACCCCCCAAGACGCCTGCAGTGCGTATAGACCTTTAACTTTTAGGAAAGCAGTAGCCAGTCGACATTTGTGGTTATGTTACACTCACCTGGTCAAAGAGCTGCTTTCCTGTGGTATTAGGTTGAATGGCAAACTCCAGCTCTGCATCCATGGTGGTCACACGGACGTTGATCTGGAAAACAAACACAACAAGAAGTTTATTTGTTTGCTATATTACACAAAGAAAGAGACACATCAGATTCAGCACTGCTGCCTGGCTGCCATTACAAAAGGTCACAAACACTTCTATTGTTTTCTAGTTTTGTTGAATTGCACATTGTTTTGTTGAAAGTGACAATTGGAAGCTTGAGGGCTTTTTCTTTAAACTAGTAAGTGGAAGAGCCAAATATCCGCAGGACAATTAATGGCATACTGAAATAATTTGATGCCTTGCTCAGCCTTGAGCTCATTACTAGTAGTGCCTTTTCCTCTAATCCCGATTTAACATTCACTAATCTCCATCATCAATCGGGAAGCATTACTGGTATTAAAGTGTTTTTAGCCCCTGCTTAGAGGCGCAGTAAAGTTTCTGAAACATAATACATAGTAGGTAAGATGCAAAGCATATAACTGGACGGTCAGATGTTAAATTCAGTCCGGGGACCATCATATCCCTCTTCCACATACCCCGTTTGTATCTAAAAATAAAAATATCAGGACTATTTATAGGTAAAAATTTGTCCGATTTGTGCTTAACTTTGACATTAATCACCCTGTTGTCTGTAATGAAATAAAACATTAAACATAATATATACTGTAGGATGTGGCACAAGGCATGCATTTATCAAAACAACCGAAAACCCGGTGCTGCTGTCTCTCTTTCTCCCTTTTGTAAAGGGACTGTGAACTTGCGTCTCTCTCTCTCTCCCTCTTCCCATCACACACACTGCCAGGGGGAGAAAAGTCCCACCTTTCAAGGCAGCCAATGCTAGTGGACCTCTGTTGGGGTGGAGCAGAGGATAAAACTCAGTCATTAGCTGCCAGTAAACAGCACTGGCAAAAGGACAGCAGCAGCTGATGGCACAGCAGAGCTGACCTGACCTCCAAGGCATCTCACATCCCTCCTCCCACAGCGAGACGCACACACTGAGCTGTGTGTTGCCTCAGTAGTGGTTAACATCACAAGAAGAGAGATGGAGAGAAGTGCATGGTGCAGAAGAAGGCGAGATGGTAAAATGACAAGCAGAATGCAAAATCATAAGGTTTAGCAAGTGAGAGCGAATGAGAGAGCGCAACAGGAAGCAAGAGAGATGATCTGGGGTGCACTCCCTTTGAGATTAAGTTACAGCGAGGTTACTGTAGATGAGCAAACTATACAGAAAAGGAGGGAAAGAAAAAGGGACACAGAAAGAAAAAACTGAGGAAAAGATCCTCTTGGCAATTACACACAAAACCTCAGGAAAGCTAACTTTTCATTTCTCTCCCTCTACTCAGTATTTCTTCTCCCACCTTAATTCCTCTGTTTCTCTCGATATCCCTGCAATGAATAATCCATGAAACTTGTGTCTATACGGCACATAGCTGGACTCCCCCGCGCCACATGGAGCTCAGACCACAATGTATCTGCCTCTGCCTCCCGCTCATTAATTACCCATGAAAAGTTGCAGCACTTTCTCCACACTAGACACATCTATTACTGTAATGTGCGAAAGTCCATTAATAATCACATTATTTATTAAAAAAAAAAAAAAAAAAAAAAGGGACTAAACTACATCCCACATTTTCATAATCTAACCTGCTCAAGGCCAAGCTTTATTTTGGTTGCACAATTATGTGGGCAGCTTCCCGGGAAAAGATTAAGTCTTAAGTGACGAAATTATTATATTCTGCCTTCAGTCAGGGTCAGTTTTCAGTTAATGCAGTCATTGTATTTTGTGCTCTTTGAGACCAAATCAATTTGGCATGACTGTTGCCAATGTGTCTTCCAATGAAGATTAAAGACCCAGGCTTAATCCATGTCTGGGAAAACAACCAACATTTGCAATATATGCCAGTTATCTGCAGGGGAGGAAAAAAGAAAGAAGGATGGCTTTTCAGGCAATTAATGTGAAATCAGAGTTCAGTGTGTTGGAGAGTGGAGTAGCTTTTTAGAGTGACTGCCTAAAGAAAAAAAATAGTGCCCGCTCTGCAAAAACAAAATAGTCCAATTCACGCTTGATTGGAAGGAAGAATTCACAGAAATTCGTCTCACTGTAAATAACCTGATAAAATAACGATGCGACACCTGGTTGCGCATGAATGTACCAGGCCCCTTTGTTATATCAAGGTATACCCATCATGCAGTGGGGCATGCTTTTATCTGTGTGAAACTAGCTTTTCATATCAGTGACATTATTTTTGGTTATATTTTGTTGGTTTCTCACAAAACTGATGTTTTAATGTGTTGACTGCACAATACAGGAAATACATCATTACTTTATTCTTCTTAGTAATGTTACTCTGAAATGAATAATTCTACATACTGCTTTTCTGAGATGCTTTATGACGGCGAGTCTAGATCAGTCTGGGCACTCTGCACCAATGACACTGACATCCAATAACATTAGCTGCATATTACAACACAGCCCTGTCAACATCATTTCAATGAGGATGCTGAGGATATGGTTACATGATAGAACTTGAGCTACTGCTAACTAGAAAACCAGAGTTCGACTCTGGTTACCTTTGCTAAAATGCAGATTTGCAGTATTACCAACTGTCTGTGGCAACATTCCCCCGAAAAAAGAATGCAGTATTAGTTTTTCTCTACTGCATACACAAAGCTAATACTACTAGAACTACTGAAAACGTGAAGTTCATGTATCAAAAAAGTCCCAAGACTGCTAAACTCTAAGCACAATACCATTATTTTCACGCAAAGAGAAAATATAAAATCAATCAGGACTGATATTTTAAGGATTGCCACTTTAAAAACACAAACAGATGGATTAATATTAATCCAACTATAAACCATCAACCAGAAATCAACTCTGCTAGTCCCCATTTCATACTACTGCAGGCTGCAGCGCCTTTGCACAACAGATGCTAAAACTTTTAACCAAGAGGAACTACTAATCATAAAAGCAGCATGCAGAAGCAAGCGTTGACACCTCCGCCCCTCTTTTCATCTCACACACACACACACACACACACACACACACACACACACACACACACACACACACACACACACACACACACACACACACACACACACACACACACACACACACACACACACACACACACACACACACACACACACACACACACACACACACACACACACACACACACACTTTTGAGTTACAGTTGACAACTTGTACTCTTCATGCTGGAAAATCTCCCATCATTTGAGATCTGGATGGGAAAATGACATCAAAACTAACCCATGAAGTTTTGTCCTTGGTGATGCAACTTAACTGTAAAAAACAGACTTGTATTTAACAAATGCTTTCACACTAAATTAAGCCAACTAAGGCAAAATTATTTTATTTTATTCATAAATACATCTCAATTAACTCTTTCAAGTGCACAAAACCGGCCCCTGACAGGTGAATTAAGACTGTGTTAGTTCCAAGACAAGCTGCCTCATTGACTTTCTGAAACAGGGAGTAGTTATGGAGAATGTTGTGCTGAGCTGGGGTTTCGAGGTCACCGGCCTTGAATGTCCCTTCCCATGCATATGTGTGGGGGCCGCCTGCCATCAGCAATCAGCTGTTAAACAGTCAACCTTTGTGCTTAATGTGTGTGAGTGACTGCCAAAACATGGCCAACCCACAGAGCAGAGAGGTGGAATCCTATAAAGACCAGACGGCCAGTTAATCCCATCTCTGCTGCCGAGAGAGGGGGAGGAGAAGAGGGACAACAACAGGCACTGACACAGCTAATCACACACTCCGACGAAGGAGCGACTTTTGTAAGCCTGTCCTTATATGACACAGTCCGTCTGATGATACTAAACACACTGACGGGGCAAAATGACACATTTCCGAATAAAGTTCAGTTTCTTTGCCAACATTTTTTATATTTGCAAGCAAATTGAATATGCGTTTGCATCTCATTTAGATCTGGCAACAGATGCTTTATGGCTGTACTTTACTACCCCATAGCATCTTGTGTCTGCATTTCCTGAAAAGTGTATATCACAGCAGCAGAATAAACATTGGTCTCACTAACTACCTCTCTTTTTTCTCCTCTCTCTCGCCACTTACTTAAAAAGTTACAGTGTGTAGCATTTCAGGGGACGTAGTATCAAGTGAACCGCTGAGGCCATCAAAAATGAAAAGCCAAGGACAATGAGTCTCAAAACCAGTAGCTGTGTCATTCCCATTTGGTTTTGTCTTTCCAGAATGTTTCTAAATCCCCCTCTCCATTTCAATTGGGAAGACGAGTTCTCACTCAGACGGGCCCCTTGTTAAATGTGCAGCTGTTAAATTACTGTAAGCAGTTTAGAGGAGCTTTGTTGAGAGAGGCCTTAAGATACACAAGCATATACACACACACACACTGTAGAGTTGCTAATCTAGCCTGCTGGGCTCTGAGCAGCTGTCTGTCCCTCTGATAACCCCCCTGCTGGGTGAGGCAGGCTTCGGAGGGGAGGAGGAAAAGAGGGGAGAGAAGTAGCGTAAGAGGAATCACTGTTACCTACCTACAAACATTCATCCTTTGGGGGAAGGGACGGTTTGTGCGAAGCATCCTTTACACAAGAAGGCAAAAGGAGCTGACAAGCTTCCAGGGATTTTAAAGATACACTAGAGGGATAATAAATAGGAAAAGTGATTAAGGACCAAATATTTGTATTGTAAATGAGGTGAACAGTCAAACAGAACAAGCAAACAGTTCTGATGTTGCCCAGCGCCAAGAAGGTAACTCCTCCCTTCCAATAACCCTCACTGTTTCCTACCTCTTAAAATTCCTGCAGACTATCTCCTGAGCACTGCAACAAATTCCCAACCACTTTTCTTCTTTCTCTCCATTTCCTAAGATTCTCAAACTTTTATGTTCATCCATCTGAGTCGTTCCTGTCGTCTGGTGATAATCCTCTCTCTTCACCTTGCTTCTGTACTTCCACAGAGACAGGATGTTGACATAGACTTGGCCCCCGATGTTCACAACGGGCCCCTTCTACAGCAAACGGGAAAACAGCCACAAGCTAGGAAGCCGGCAAAGGCTGTCTTCCTGTGGGGTGCTATCACCTCATAATGAACCTGCCCCTGGCCCAGAGATCAGCAAACAGACGGGGTTGGGTATGATGCGAGGAGATATGAGAAACAGCACATTACTCTGCATTAACAGAACTGTACACGTTCAGACTCCCTGACAGACCGTCTATGTTTTCTCCACACGGATGATGATGCATTAGACGGGTATGCTAATCTAATTCACCATCAATGACTCATCATTAAACAGTATGTTACGGACATTTCCAATCAAAATAGAAGACAGAAGAACTCCGTGGTCTCACCATCTGTATAAATGTGATCACCACCTAAAAACTATTGTCATTGGGCTGGATAGTTTGCAAGTTGCTGTAAAGCTCAGCAGTTGAATGTCCCTTTTTACG
>JACSYO010000249.1:350000-355000 GCA_016806645.1 Ophiodon elongatus | reverse complement strand
GGCGAGAGAGCGTAACGCCAGACAGAGACACACACACACGCACGCACACACACACACACACACACACACACACACACACACACACACACGCACACATACACACATCGGGTTAAGTGGCACTGACATGAAATAGGGGAAGGGGGAAAGATATGCAGTTTGTCCTACATGGGAACATATTAGATACACGGACACTCGCGCAGGCAGTCATATTTCATTTCCCTGCACATACGGGAGGGGGGGGAGGGAGGGAGGGAGGGAGGGAGGAGGGGGGGTTAATTTCCTTCCCCTGGGACGCCGTATCTACCTTCGGGGCGTGTGACTCGGAGGTACAGTATGAAGCACGCACGCACACCGGCGAAGACGGAGGAACGAGCGCAGAGAGGGAGAGAGGGGGAACGGAGATGGCAGGCAGACGAAGAGACCTCGACAACAAGAAAGCGAGCGTGTTCTTCCAGAGTGAATCACCGGAGAAAGGCAGGCAGGCAGGCAGAAGTATGTATGAGAAAAATTAAAGAAGAAGAAGAAAAAAGTCAGAGGTGAGAGGAAGGAAGGGAAACCGTTGCAGGCCTGTGGGCAACCCAGACAGAAAGAGGAGGAAGTGTGGCTATTTGCCTTTTTTCTTCTTCTCCGACCATCTGCCCCTCCGATTCTCTCATTTACTTAATTAGAGCTCCGCGCGTCTCAAGGCCGCTGCTCCCAAATGGCATCATCTGTGCGCACGTTTGTGTGTGTGACTCGTGCTTAATAGCGCGCGTGCACGCACCTCCGGCGTGCACGTGCGTGCGACTGCAGGTGTGCACGTGCCCTGGGCAAGGCTTGTGTGTGTGTGTGTGTGTGTGTGTGTGTGTGTGTGAGTGTTTGCAGGCCTGACCGAAGGCAGGGCTTGTTCAGAGCAGACGGAGCGGGTGATTGTAGCACCCTCGTCCATAAACAAAATCTGGTAAAAGATGAGTGGTTCACCGTATTTTGGCTCAAACGCACGCGATTGCAGCTTTCGCTAAAAGCCTCACACTTGTCGCAGACTTCAAGCTCTCCGAAGCTTTGGCTGCTTTTTGTTCCTGGACTTTCTGTCCTCCGACAGTGTGCTCACCCCGCTCTGGCCTGGGAGTTCAAGCTGCACAAATGGAAACACACGCAAACGGTGTCATCGATCGTCCGTTTGGCCCGGTCCTCAATGAGCAGACCTAGACCTCCATCATCACACCCTAGACCTCCATCATCACACCCTAGACCTCCATCATCACACCCTAGACCTCCATCCTCACACCCTAGACCTCCATCCTCACACCCTAGACCTCCATCCTCACACCCTAGACCTCCATCATCACACCCTAGGCCTCCATCATCACACCCTAGACCTCCATCATCACACCCTAGGCCTCCATCATCACACCCTAGACCTCCATCCTCACACCCTAGACCTCCATCATCACACCCTAGACCTCCATCCTCACACCCTGCTTTGATGCGCGGTGCGAGGCGGCTTTGTCCGGCTGAGAGTCTACCCGAGGAAACGTCTTGAGTGCGAATGAAGAAAGTCGATAAATGACACCTAAATTAAATTCAATGTGCGTATTCATTCAAAGTACGAGTTGCAGGTAAATGTCTGTGTCGGTGAGGACAATATGGGCATTTTTTTATTCACTTTTTAAATGATATTGAACTGAAAATTTGTGACTAAATTGCCACTATGATCCATAGACGCTTGTCTACTTAGCCTTTTTTTTATAGTCTCGTGTAGATGGGGATGTATTTGGGCGGGAAAGGCCTTGAAACATTAACATTTACAGCGACTCCCCGCTCATTCATTTTCAACCTGAGCTAATGCGTTTCCTGTTTGATCGCTTTGCAGTTCCATCAGCCAAGGTGACCGGCCACGCACCCGTCTCCCCTTTTTTTTAAATGAAGACGAAAATGAGCAAGAATCCAGCCGGTTAAACTGATCTCGAATGACAATGAAAATACACCTGCATTGCAGCCTTTACAGACTCTTTTAGTGCAGCTGTGGTTGGGGATGAGCATCCATCATGTATGTGGAACTGACGTCTTTTTAAAAGGCCAATGTCTGCGAGAAAAAATAAATGGCAAACTAATATGTTTAACACTACATAGTAGGGCTTTTATAGAAATGGGTCTATTTTCATATAGAGTAATAGAGCATAAACGTTACAGTCCTTCAGTACTATGCGATATAACACAGTAATCAATAATAAAAGGCTTAATTATGGAAATGAGCTGCCCACGAGTCCGACCAAACACATTCAAAGTAGCTGATTGTGTGCTGATTGTCGTCCGTGAACTAACAATGTGTCGTTCGAGTGATTTCTCAAGTGCCGTGGGGGGAAAACGGGCGGGAAAATCGATTGTTGTGTTGAGTGTGCCGGCTGCCACTTTTGGGGCCGTAATCATGCTGTGGACACACACGCACGCACGCACACACACACACACACACACACACACACACACACACACACACACACACACACACACACACACACACACACACACACAGGCAGGAGGGGCGGACTGCGGGGCCGTTGCTCACTCCTTCCTCGTCTTGTTTTCCCCGCCTGGAAGTTTTGACTGGCTTGAGGAGAGGAGAGGAGAGGAGAGGAGAGGAGAGGAGAGGAGAGGAGAGGAGAGGAGAGGAGAGGAGAGGAGAGGAGAGGAGAGGAGAGGAGAGGAGAGGAGAGGGGGGGGAGAGTCAGTGATGCCGAGAGCTGACATGGCGTTCTAAGTTTGTAACTGTGCTGTGTTGCCGTTTCGCGGCGCCGACGCTCCCAGGCCGAACGCTGCTTTGTTGTGTGACATCAAACACGCGAGGAGCCGCGTTCCCGCTCCCTCGTTCCACCTCGCGAACGAGTTCAGCGGCTCCTTTAACCGTGTGCGTGCCACGGGGGGCCACGGGGGGCCACGGGGGGCCACGTAGACCCCCCTCGTTCAAGGCGAACGGGGAGAGAAAAGTCAACTCTTCCAGGGGAAACATCACGAGGGTGTTAAATTCCCGCCACACATCCCAAGCATTTAACATTTGAACTTAACGAAGGCCTTTATTTCTCAACACCTCTGAGAGCTGCCTTGCTTTGTTTTGGTCCACGTTTCCCTGCTGATTTCACATTCCTGCCAAAGAAGCACCTTTTCCTCGGAGCGCACAACAGCTCACGTCAAGAGTTTTTCTATCTGGAGCAATGCGCTATCGCCGTCCTGAAAGTAAATCCATTTGAAAAGGGAGGAGGGAGGAAGGGAAGCTCTAACGAAGCTTCGTAAGGAGCGATGGTGATGCAAGGACCCGGTGTTATCAGTAGGAGGGCTGCGGTAATCGGCTATCGAGGGGAGGGAGGCGGCAGGGGGTCCCTAGTTATCAAGACAGCTTTGGAGACTCCCAGAGAAACTGCAACAATGGAGAAGAAAGCAGGAGGATTGTGTGTGTGTGTGTGTGTGTGTGTGTGTGTGTGTGTGTGTGTGTGTGTGTGTGTGTGTGTGGGGTGGTGGGGGGTTACACAGACACACACATTTAAAGTGAGATAACCCCCCCCCCCTTTTTTCAAAGGGGAAATAAAGTAATTATTTTTTGACATACAGGGTTTGCTCACGGTGAGTCAGATTACTGGAGATGAAATAAAAAAAAAAAAAAATTCAGCAATAAAAAGTTTTTTTTCCCCGTTGGTCTTCACCAAAATGGAGTTTTACGAGCTTTAACTGGAGTGTAAAGAAGAGCGGAAACGTTATGCGCTTGGGTTTTTCTTCTGAGCATCTGGCGGCGCTTCGACTCGACGTTGCAGATGTGGTGGCAGAAGCCCGGGAGATAGTCAGAGTATTCCTTTTTAAAAGAGAGTGAGTACCTTATGGAAGCTTCCGACGAGATTGACAAAAGAACATCCCTTTGGATTATCTTCTGCCGTAGCCTGGCCTCCATGCGAATGAGCAGCTTGTGTTCCTACGTGAGGCATTTGTGGGCCGTTTGTACGCGTGTGTCAGAACCATAATATACTACACGGAGGCACAAATTAAAACTAATCATCACATTACCAGCGAGTATATAAACCACATTCAGCTGCGTTCAGATCGGCAGAGAGTCACGAACGCCTCTCGTTCAGGTCCACTCTGAGGCGATGAGAGCACAACGCCGATATAAAACTATACAGGCGCATAAAACACTTACTGCTCATTTGCCTGTGTGTGCCTATATAATGAGCATCTGTGCTTTTATTTAATTATTTTTTTTTTTAATCAAACGTTATTACCTATAACAGCGCACCTGTCTGTTCTGCGCCTCAGATAAAGAACGTAGATGTGCTTCTTTTTTTTTCCTTCTTTTTTTTTTTTTTTTTTTTTTTCTTGGAAGCCCCTTTTAAATGCCAGCCGGCAATTGGCTTGGCGGGTAGTTAGCAAAAGAAGAGCTTACACACACGCACACACACACACACGCACACACACGCACACACAGAGCAGAAAACATTCTGTTGGGAAATATAGTGCTGCTAATTAGTGGAATTAGCCACAGATCAAAAGGTTCAATTAAAAAGTGGTGTTGTAGCGTGGAAGCAGCGGGCCTCATTTGCATCACAACACATGTTCAGTGTGGACGACGCGGGCTGACGGACGGAGGGACGGACGGAGGTCTGCATGCTCCATGCAGCGGCTATACCGCAGGAAACGTGGTTAAAGGGGCGGCTAGTAAGGCTGCCAACCAAATCCGTTGTTTTTTACGGCAATAAAATACCTTGAAGTGAACAGCTTTTCATAAGAACTACAATATCTAGCCAAATAAAATCAAAAAGCATCGCTACAGCGAGTGAGAAATATGTCGTATGGACGAACTAGCCCTCTGAATTTACTCTCAGCCCGCGAAGAAACAGTCATGAATTCAACACACGCACGCACACGCACACACACACACACGCACACACACACATACACATACACATAGCAGGAGATGAGAAATGACATTCATTTACCAGGAGATGAGACATTACATTAATTTGCTCAAAGACTCCCAA